>CAUYUD010126565.1:0-80263 GCA_963575295.1 Alouatta caraya
CCTCAGAAAGAACACCACACAACTACAACCATCTGATCTTTGACAGACCTGACAAAAACAAGCAAAGGGGAAAGGATTCCCTGTTTAATAAATGGTGCTGGGAAAACTGACTAGCCATATCCAGAAAGCTGAAACTGGATCGCTTCCTTACACCTTATACAAAAATTAACTCACAGTGGATTAAATACTTAAATGTAAGATCTAAAATCATAAGAATCCTAGAAGAAAACCTAGGCAATTGCATTCAGGACACAGGCATGGGCAAAGACTTCATGACTAAAACACCAAAAGCAAAAGCCAAAATTGACAAATGGGACCTAATTAAACTAAAGAGTTTCTGCACAGCAAAAGAAACTATCATCAGAGTGAACAGGCAATCTACAGAATGGGAGAAGTTTTTGGCAATCTAGTCATCTGACAAAGGACTAATATCCAGAATCTACTAATAAATTTACAAACAAAACAAAACAAAACAAAAAATCAAAAAGTGAGCAAAGGATATGAACAGACACTTCATAAATGTAGACATTTATGTGACCAAAAAGTGTATGAAAAAGAGCTCATCATCACTGGTCATTAGAGAAATGCAACTCAAAACCACAATGAGATACCATCTCTTGCCAGTTAGATGGTGATCATTAAAAAGTCAGGAAAGAACAGATGCTGGAAATGGTGTGGAAAAATACAAATGCTTTTACACTGTTGGTGAGAGTGTAAATTAGTTCAACCATTGTGGAAGACAGTGTGGTGACTCCTCAAGGATCTCAAACGAGAAATACCATTTGACCTTGCAATCCCATTACTGGGTAAATACTCAAAGGATTATAAATTATTTTACTATAAAGACCCATGCACACGTGTGCTTATTGCAGCACTGTTCACAATAGCAAAGACTTGGCACCAATGCAAATGCCCATCAATGATAGACTGAATAAAGAAAATGTGGCACATATATACCATGGAATACTATACAGCAGTAAAAAAGAATGAGTTCATGTTCTTTGCAGAGACATGGATGAAGCTGGAAACCATCATTCTCAGCAAACTAACACAAGAACAGAAAACCAAACACTGCATATCTTCACTTATAAAGGGGAGTTGAACAATGATAATACATGGACACAGGAAGTGGAATATCACACACTGGGACTTGTCAGGGGTTAAGCGGATAGGGAAGGGATAGCATTTGGAGAAATACCTAATATAGATGATGGATTGGTGAGTGTAGCAAACCTCTATGGTGTACGTATACCTAAGTAAAAATCCTGCATATTCTGCACATGTATGTCATAACTTAAAGTATAATAAAAATAAAATAAAATGAAAGAAACATAGATTTATGATTCTCCAGTTGAGCTTCAATTCTTTATTTCTCTCTAGTTTAAAAAAAATCCCCAAAATAATCTTTTTAGTAGTAACAGTCTTATATATCACAGAGAAATAGTGTTATCTCTGAAAGATTTTGCTAGTAAAATGTGAAAACTTTTTGTCCTGTAATTTAGCGTTGTTTTCAAATCATTTTAAAACATTTTCATTGGATCATAAATTTGAAAAGAAGTTTAGGTGTATTCTTAATTTTGTTAGTCATAATTAAAGTGCCTATATTTAAGTGCTTTATCCATTCTATGCCTACTAACTCTTGAACACGTAATTTACATTTTATAACCAGTATAAACATGAACTGCATATTTGGCTAACATTTTCAGCTCCATAGACTGTTGGGATATTTAGTGATTTTCAAGTATATTTTACTTCATTTGAGAGACTTGTCTGTTCTGTTGCCCAAATAGGTAACAGAAACTTTGCAATTCTCTGAGCAAAGATACCTGCATTGTTATCCTGTTCTGAAAAGTTGACGGCAATTCTTCCATTTATTAATTTAAAGTGTCTAGAGACAGTTTTCGATACTACAGAAGCCATATGTAACTTCCAATCACTGAAAGGTTTTCTCATAAAAATGAGGTTATTGTTTAAAGAGAGAAATGGAAATTGAAATAAAAGAGTTCTCAAAAAGAAAAAAGAAAAAGAAAACAAAACAGAGCAATGGAAAAACAAGAACAAACAAACAAAACTAAATAAATGAGATTTCATTACATAAAAAACCTTCCACACAGCAAAAGAAATAATCATCAGAACTAAACAGACAACCCACATAATAGGAAAAAAAAATGTGTAAACGATGTATCTGACAAAGGACTAATATCCAGAATCTAAAGACAATACAAACAAATCAGCAAAGAATAAAAACAAATAATTCCACAAAACAGTGGACAAATGACATAAATAGACAATTCTCAAAACAAGATATACAATTGGCCAACAAACATATGAAAAATGCTCAACATCACTAATCATGAGGGGAATGCAAATTAAAACTACAATGAGATACCACCTTCCCCCTGCAAGAGTGGCCATTTCTAAAAAATCAGAAAACAACGGATATTTGGCATGGATGTGCTGAAAGGGTACACTTACACACTACAGGGCGGAATGTAAATTAGTACAATCTCTATAGAAAACAGTACAGAGATTTCTTAAAGTACTAAAAGTAGATTTACATTTCAATCCAGCAATCCTACTACTGGGTATCACCGTTCAATATATCAAAAACACACTTGCACGTATATGTTCATTGCAGCACAATTCACAATTGCAAAGATGTGGAATCAACCTAAATGCCCATTTACCAATGAGTGGATAAAGAAAACGTGATATATATAGACTATGAAACACTACTCAGTCATAAAAATTAATGACAATAGAATAATGTCTCTTGCAGCAACTTGGATGGAGCTGGAGGCCATTATTCTAAGTGAAGTAACTCAGAATAAAACAAAAAGTTTACTGCATGCTCTCACTTACAAGTGGGAGCTAAGGTACAAGTATGCAAAGGCATACACAGTGATATAATGGAATCTGGAGATTCAGAAGGGGAAGAAAAAGAGGGGTTAGAGGAAAAAAAACCTACATGTTGAATAGAATGCATACTACTTAGGTGAAAAGTGCACTGAAACCTCAGACTTCACCACCATACAATTCATCAATGTACCCAAAAACCACTTGTACCCCAAAGCTATTAAAATGGAAAAAAAAAGATAAATAAAAAGTAATACTTAGTAAAAATAAAATAAAATAGTTCTCTAAATTAGAAAACTTGCCGGTGTATCATTAATCTCAAACTATGCAACTGTTACTTCAACTAAATACTTTAGCTTTCATAAATATTTAGAATGAAAAGATAATGAAATTTGGATACATTTCTAAAGTTCCATTTAAATATAAGTCTTTTTAATCTGTATTAAAACAGAGTAGTGTTGGCTGGGCATAGGGGCTCCCACTGGTATTCCCAGAATTTTGGGACCCCAAGGTAGGTAGATTACCTAAGGTCGGGAGTTTGAGATCAGCCTGACACATTTTCCTTGTCCAGTCTATTAATGATGCTGATTGCATGATTTATTGGAGAGAGATAAAACTTGTGTACCCATACCTGTCTGCCTGTTTTTACTCCTTGAATTTGTTGACTCCAATTTTGATTGCAATTTATACAACTCTGTGTGTATTTCCATTTTAGTCTGGTTATAGTTTCCTGACCCTTCATTTTAAGTTAAAAATATCTATGAACATTAATTAGCCTTTATCATACTCACAGGAAGAACATTCATGTCTGAGCACTCACATGCTATGGATTACCAAGCTTACAGATTGACTAAACATAGGTTACCTGTAGTTTCATTAATTATGGCTGAGGTAGTGAAGCCATGTTCCCTATTTGCTAGTTATGTTCAAGTTATGTTCAAGAAATTCCTAAAGATGAGGAAGACATGGTATCTGGCTTGAAAAATAAGATAAACCATTTCTTGAAGAAACTATCTTTTCTACATTGTGTCTTCATAGCGGCTTGTCAAAAATTAGTTGATATTATATTATTGAGTTTATTGC
This sequence comes from Alouatta caraya, assembly GCA_963575295.1. NCBI lineage: Eukaryota > Metazoa > Chordata > Mammalia > Primates > Atelidae > Alouatta > Alouatta caraya. The sequence goes on from CAUYUD010126565.1 coordinate 3,940, forward strand.
TGCGTACTTTACTCTGTTTCATTGTCCTATATATCTGTTTTTAAGCCAGTAATGTATGCTTTTGATTACTATTGCTTTGTAATACAATTTATAATCAGAAAGTGTATGCCTCCATCTTTGTTTTTCATTCCCAAAATTGTTTGGGCTAGTCAGAATCTTCTGTGGTTCCATATGTATTTTATTTTTTTTCAATTTCTTTGAAAAATTCAACTGTTGAAAGAGATTGCATTAAATCTATATGGTGTTTTGAGTAATATGAACATTTTAACAATATTAATTATTTTAATTCACAAATATGAGATACATTTTTATGAATTTGTATCATTAATTTTTTAATCAATGCTTATAATTTTTATGCTTTATAGCATACATATCTATTACTTCACCTCTTTGGTTTAATTTATCTCTTAGTGTTTTATTCTTTCTAATGCTCTTTTAAATGGGATTTTTTTTTCTTGGTTTATTTTTCAAATTTATTTTTGTAGGTGTAAATAAAGCAACTAATTTTGTATGTTGATTTTGTATCGTGCTACTCGGATGAATTCATTTATTTGTGTAACTACTTTTTGTGTGGCGTCTTTAGAGTTTTCTATACATTTGTAAACAGGTTTAATTTTACTTTTTTCTTCCTGATTTGTATCCCCTTTATTTCCTCTTCTTGTCTGATTTCTGTTGCTATTACTTCCCTAACTATGTTAAGCAGAATAGAATGGCCATCCTTGCCATGGCTCAGACTTTAGAGAAAAAGCTTTAAGTTTTTCTTTATTGATTATTATGATAGCTGCGGTTTTTTATATGCACAGCCTTTATAAGGTTGAAGACAAATTCCTTTTATACCTATTTTATTGAGAATGCTTATCATGAAAGGATGCTGAACTTTGTCAAATATTTCTCTGCATCAGTTATGATGATCACGTGGTTTAAAAAAATTTTCATTCTGTCAAAATAGAATATTACATTAATTACATATTTTAAACCACCCTTGTATCTCAGGAATAAGCTCTATTTCATTTTGGTGTATATATACTTTTTGATATGTTGTTGAACTTGGTTTGCTAACATTTTATTGAGAATTTTTGTATCTACATTAATCAGAGATACTGGCCCACGGCTTCCTTTTCTTGTGATACCATTGCCTGACTTTGGTACCTAAATAATGCTGGCTGAGTTTGGAAGCATTCAGTCTATTTCTAATTTTTGGAAGAGTTTAAAATGGCTTGACATCAATTTTTCTTTTATTGTTTGGTAGAATTCAGCCATGAAGCAATCTGGTACTGGAATTTTCTTTGTTAGAAGGATATTGATTACTACTTCGATCTCTATTTGTTACTGATCTGTTCAGGCTTTCTATTTCTTCTTGATTTAGTCTTTGTAAGTTGTATATTTTTAATAATTCATCCATTTCCCCTAGGTTATCCAATTCATTGTCATATGATTTTTCATGATAGCCCTTTATGATCTTTTCATTATTTTCCATCTTTTAAATAAAAATAATGGCAAGGTTGTAAAAATTTAATAATGTCTATTAAAAACCTTGAACAATAGCAAATGTTACCTGTTAGTTTTATTGCTTATTGAAGTGCTTCTTTCATAATATGTACTTATTTGCTACACGTTAATTAGTTAATTAGCTGATGCCATAGATTAAACTGTAATAATCAAAATGATTAAAAGAGACAGCAGACTATAGATTAAAATGAGCACAATAATATTTAAAAGTAATAAAATGATTGTTTTTGGCTTGGATCTGTGGAAAAAACTAATGATCTACTTGACTGCTATAAATAAATCAAATGTACTAATGGTTTTTACACGGGTAAAGAAAATTAAAACGTTTTAAAATAATACTGACTTTGAGATTACAATGATATATTTGTCTAGATACATACATATGATATATATTATATATTCATCTCTAAGCATCATAATATATTTTAAATCAATATGAAAAGTAGAACGCCTATCACAAACTGTGACAACTGTCAGAAAAATCATGTCAACAATTCATCGTCTGAAATAATTAAGCCTATTTAGACTCATACATGTTGTCATAAATGGTGTACATTCTGGAACTAATAAAGAGAAAATACAGTGATTAAATTTAGTGAAGCAAAATGTTCACAATTTGAGACACACATGTTGATTATACTGGCCCAGAGTGACCAGCTAGTTACTCAGTTTTCAGTCAAAAGAGAGAACACTGTTGGTTATCTGATTCCATCTGTTTATTTTAAAAAATGATAATAAAAAGCAAAGTTGAACTTCCTCAAATGTGGAGCAATAGTTTCTTGCCACTCCTGTAGTTAGTAGGCAAATGACTTTTTACCCTCAGTGTTAGAATTATATTTCCTCTTATCACTCTCTTGCATATAAATTCCTCCTTTCTAGTTTTAGGAGGCAGTGTGGGATATTTTTGCAAATTTTTGTCGTCTACACCCATATCATTCCCAACAGACTTGCTTATTCTGAACACAATAGGTAACATTCTAATCAGTGAAGAGTACATTTCTTTCTATTCATTGCTATGGCAAATGTGTTCTGCCTGTAACTGTAATCAAGTGAAATGTTGGTAGTTGAAAGTGAGAAAAAAATTTAATGACATTACAGCTCAGTAGACAGCCTCCCAAGCTGATGTGCTAGAGAACAAAATTGGATAGCTAGCTTAGTTCTTCCATTTTTGGGCTACCTAGTTTTCTCAGGCAATAAATAGGAAACTAGAACATAATTAAATGAATACGTGGAGACAGTTTAAAGTCGAAAATGGAAAAACTCAATGGATAAGCACTGGGTTAAATTAGCTTGATAAAAGTCAATACTGGAAGGAAAACAGTGAAATTTGATGTCATACAATAAGGAAACAGCACATAAGAAATATGTATAACATTTAAAGTGTATATATTATATATATTAATCTATGAAACATGTAGAAGTATATTTCCTTTACTTTTCTCTCAGGTTGTTAAAAACAATTAAGCATTTTAATAATAAAAGAATTGGGTTATTAGTATATTAGTGTGTATATATGTGAGATGTAATAAATAGTAAACGTCATGTGAGCTATAAACTATTTTCATGGGACAGAATTCTATGTACACATGACTGTATGTACAATTTTAGCAAGACTGTGGATCATTTGAAGCCTATTTCTGAAGCTTCATTAGTCCCAGAAAGCCCAAGTTAAGAAATCTCACAAAAGCTATGGCGTGTGGCTAAGAAAATCCTTATCTATTATTCCCTCTTCAAACAACTGTGCTGTGTAGGTGGAGTAGAACTATTTTTATTGGTTAGTAAGCATATTTTAGCATTTTGCAGGCTGAAAATACCCAGCATTATCATGTCAAGGGCTGTTTAATCATTGGCATTTCCCTCAAGGTATGTACCTGTGACTCAGTGCCCTAACTTTTCCTTAAAAGATAACTGAATGAGTCACAGGCTATTCAAGGGCAGAAGACTTTCTCTCATTTTCAACATACAGAGTATGGTACTCAAAAAGTCACCTTCAAATAGAGGATAAATGGAGTATCACCTTATACATGTAAAGTCATCCACCAATGCAATTATAAATGTAAGCTCATTTTTACCAAAAAAAAAAAAAAAAAAGAAGAATGTTTTGGGCAGTTTGGGGTAGATGTGAGAAGTGGGAACATGTCTATAGGATCAGATTCATCCCTGCGTAGTTAAAAACTGAGAAACGTGTGTGACTTCATGTCTGTATAAACCTTCTAAGTACATTGTAACATATGAGACAGGGAAAAACAGTGATTTCAAGGTAGACATCCATTATGATCTGATCATCTCTATCGTGCTATGTTCTAAAGTTTCTTACATTGTCTACTTGCCTTTAGGGAGGAAATTTAAGCTTAGAAAATGTGAGCTATTCATCCAAAGTCACACATTTATTCTGAGCAAAAAGGGGATCCTTAGATTTTTATCAGATATTTCAACAAAAAATACAGGATTTCTGTGGATATATATCCATTACTGAATACAGATTTATAGTGAATTGCTTTGAAACATTAGTAGCCTTTTAACAGATTTGAGAAACATCTTCGACAAACATTGATCTTCTGTATTTCCCTCATCCCTGAGTAATGGCTGTCACAGTTCAGAACTACTCCAACAGACCCATCATTCCGTCAGGAGAGAAAAAAAAAAAAAGATGTTCCCTAATGGCAATGAAATATAACAAAATATTAATAGGAAATCAAAAGTATCCTTATGAACAAACTTAAAATTTTAATTAGAAAGGCATGTTGTTGTTCGCATTACAATAGTTTATATTTTTTCTATTAAGACAATAATCCCTTTGATTTATGACCAAAACAAAACATTAACTGAAGAACAGTCTTGGAAACACACTTAGACATTTCAGACAGTTTCCTTTAACTTCTGTTATGTTGAAAACTTTTAGAAACTATTTTTAGAGATCAAATGAGGACCACTTTGAAAAGCTCAGCTTGATTAAGAACAGACAACACACATTTAGAGAATAAAAGGAATCACTCACTACTTTTGTGAAATTCTTCAGGGACTTCACTCCAGGTAGACAAATGTGGGAAGGGAGTTAAAGAGGATTTTAAACTTAGATGTTTGGAAAGCCTTTGACAAAATTCTTTACAGTCATGTAAGATCAGTGGAAAGGATCAATGAAACTAATAGTAAATTGGCTCACCATTCTGAACAATGATTTATGGAAAGGAAACAAAGATACTAGAAATAGGTTTTTGTGTGCAAACCAATTTTTAAAATTCTGCTTCTTCATAGGTCAGAAAAAAAAGTTCAACTTTCTAAAAAGTAAAATAGATTTTTGTTCAAGATATGTTTTTAAGCATGTATTTTATAATAAATGAAATAAAGTGAAAGTTTATATAACATTTAGTTGATGGCAAATAGACTGTGTGATTATATTTGGGATTTTTGTTTTTAAAATGATAGCAGGTTTTAGGTAAAATATCTTAACAATATATTGATACATACATAGAAAATACTAAACTAGTACTAAGAATTGGTCACTCAAAACCTCATATTTAAGATTATCACAAAATTTCCATTACATATTTTACTATAATTGCAATAACATGAATACAATTCCCTTTATTGTTTGAGACAAAGGAAAGACAACTGATTTAACAATAATAAGAAATCAAGAGCCAAGTCACAGGGATTCTCTCTGTCTCGTTTAATAGTTTTACTCATAACAGTCCCATATCTAACATTAATTCCTCAATAAATATCTGAATAAATAAATAAGTGACCAAATAAATGGGATGAAATAGCATTAAAATTGGAATGAATCATTGAAATATCAATCCCATGCATTAGGGATTAATTGGCCTCACCATTTTGTCTCTCTCTCTACCTATTCATATTAACATTACATAATCATTTTCATATGGTGGATTCAGTTGTGGAAGACAAAAGAGCACAAACTCAAAAAAAAAAAAAAAAAAAATTTCGATTTCTAAGCACCCCTTTACAAAAAGGAAGGAGAATGCTCTCTAGCCAGGGACCAACTCATAACAGTTCCTTATATAACAAAATAACAGTATTTTTTAAAAAAATGAATAAAGCTTTCAAGAGTTATTTTTTAATAAGCCGTGGAGTAAATGCCTCCAAATTCTCAGATAGAGAATATGAGACATCGTGTCACTCAGCAGGGTATGGAAGAAAAACCTTCACACTATAAGTACAAAATATAAAATGGTTATTTGGTGGAGTACTAATAATATGTCTTAAAGAAATCACAGCTGTGTGTCAAATTCATCACTGAGGATATACAAAAACACTAGAGTCTTTATCCAGGACAGTAAATGTTGAAATTATATAAGGAGTTTCAGTACTTAACCACTAAGTAAATCATTAAAGATTACTCCTTTTTTGTGTGATAAGATTTTAGAATGTTATGTGTTCTGTAATGAGAATATTACCACTGAAATTATGATATAATAAAGATAATTCATATTAAATGCTTTTGGATCTTAAAATACCAGGCATTATACTGAGTATTTCATGTGCCTTCCCTCATTACTCCTCAAAAAACTTTGGGCAACTATTCCTTTTATTATTCACATGCAACACCTAAAAACAAACTGAGCAAGTAAGGTTTGGAAGGGAGATTTATTTTCAACTCCTAACTATGATCCCATGTTTTTACCATCTATGCTATACTACATTGACATTTCCTGTTAAAAAGTTAGAGGAAATTAGCACAAAGAGCATACCGGTTATATGTGGACTTGTATAAGCTACACATTTTGATGAATTCTTGAAAGATGCCTTCAAATAGTTATAGCCTTTAAGTAACTTCAAACTCCAATGCACGTCAGAGGGATTCAGCTGAATGGAGAAATCATGATGAACCTTGTTGTTTTCCTACAAAGTAAAGCTACTAGAACAATAACAATGAGGTGATACATTACATTTCCTGGGTATCTTAGGGAAAGAAAAACCCTCAAGATATAATGTAAAATTTGTTTTGAATGAGAGTATGAACTTCCATTTTCTATTTCCTCTATTTTTTATTTTTATTCACTATTATTTTTGACAACAATTACTACATAGGCTGTCTCTATTTTTCATTTATTTGTCTTTTTTCTTTTCCATAAAGTTAAATACAGTTAAAGTCACATTAATGTAGACAGATTATATTTAAGATCCTTTCTCTTCTTGTCCAGTATAATGATAGAAATACAATATCATCACATATTGGTAAGAAAAGCCTTATTTCCTCTACCCATCCCAAATACCAAAATGAACTAGGAAACAGGAGGTAAGATATCAGAACCAGCTTCAGAAAAAAAGAAAAGAAAAAAAGAATACCTTTGCTGATAAACTTTTCAGTTATCTGCAAAGGTATTCTTTCATTTCCGGTCTCCCACTCAGGCATTTAGAATATTTGTTTACTTATTCATCGATTCATTCATTCATTTTACTCAAAATATAGTTATTGAATGGTGATTTATGCTTTGCACTATACTAGGTGCTAGATAAGTAAAATGATAGGCAAATATACTTTCATTTCAGGCTTCTTGCATTTCTAGATGCCTTTAGTTATCAGTAGAACTCAAGCAGGATGGTTGGCTTGACATTGGCTGATGTCCATGGTAGCATCCCTCAAAAGTCATAGCATGTAGTGAAAAATACAGTAACAGAATTCAAAAAAATCTGTTTTTCTTTTTTTTTTCTTGTGTCTATGCCATTAGTTAAAACATGGCCTTAAGAAAAATTTCTAGCTATGTCAGCCTTTAACTTTCTTGCCTCTGAAATAGATACAATTGTTACACCATTTTATGAGAAGTCAGATAAATCAGGTATATCAAAAGTTTTCCTTTAATATTACACAGAAGGCAGTGAATAAATGCATTCACCTAATCCCTCACTCACCTATTTAACATCTCCTAAGTGCCTACTAATTGAAAGGCACTATGCTGTCCCTCAAAATAAAAAAGTATAGTATAAAGACATGGCATCTGCTCTCTTAGACTCACAGTCAAATTAAGAAAACAAAGAGGGGAGGGAGGGACAGTGGTGAGTGGGGAGGTTGGCGAGGGATAACATGGGGAGAAATGCCAGATATAGGTGACGGGGGATGGAGGCAGCAAACCACATTGCCATGTATGTACGTATGCAACAATCCTGCATGATCTGCACATGTACCCCAGAACCTAAAGTGCAATGAAAAAAAAAAGAACAAAAAAAGAGACTCATCATATAACTGCCTCATAAATTATTCTATTTAGATTATCCGAAATGCTAGTGGTTATCTTTTACATTAGATATATCAGGAGATAGACTACAGGAGAGAAATACGGATTAAAGAAATGACGCAGGACTTGTTTGTCTCTTAGGTAGCATAGTAATTTTCTATTGCTGCTGTGACAAATTACCACAGATTTAGTGGCTTAAAACAACACAGATGTATTATCTTACAGTTTTGTAGTTCAGAAGTCTGATGCATTTCTTACTGTGTCCAATTGTAGGTGTTCGCAGCACTGCATTCGTTTCTGGAGGCATTCAGAACGAGAATTCATTTTTTGTCTTTTCTAGGTCCTGGAAGCTCTCCTCAACTTTCTTTGATTTTCTTTAGCACTCATTTCCCTCTGACCTGTAAAGTCAGCAATGGCAATTCTACTCTTTCTTAGGCTGCCCTCTCTTTGATTCTCCCTTCCAATTACTTTTACCACTATTAACGACCCTTGTGATTATATTGTATCCACCAGCTTAATCTGGAATAATCTCATTTATTTTAAGGTCAACTAATTAGCGACTTTAATTTTATCTGCAACCTTAATTTCTCTCTGTCATAAAAGATAACATAAGCATGGTAAACATGAGTTCTACTGATTTAGATGTGGACATCTTTGGCAGGGGTAAGGGGAGAAGGAATTATTCATAAACTTTTAAAAATCCCTTTAACTGTAGTCTAAAGAGATTGAAGGAAATGCAGCCTGGACATGGAGTAACTAATTATCAGGCTGTTGCAGTGGTACAAAAAAAACAAAACAAAACAAAAAAAAAAAAGATGATGGTGACTTGTTCTAGGGTAGGAAGTGAAGTAAACAAAGTACAATAAGAAGTTTTAGAAGAGTCAGTTAGTTTTGATAATTGATTTACAGGTGGTGACTACTGACAGAAGAGGGAGTGTTAAGTATGAATCCCAGGCTTCTGGATCTAGCAGTCGGAGGAGGAAAATTTCATCTTTGAAATACTGACCACTGGAATGAACCTTCTTTCTGGAGACAATATAGAAAATTCAAATCTGCGTGTGTTAAATTTGATGCACCAGTTAGATTAAATGAAAATGTTATTTGACAATGAAATATGCAGATGTGGAACTTTAGCAGTCAGGTTTCTCTAGAGGGACAGGATAGATGGATAAATAAAGGGGAATTTATTAAGAAACATTAACTCACAGGATCACAGGGTCCCACAATAGGCCATTTGCATGCTGAGGAGTAAGGAAGTCAGTTCGAGTCCCAAAGGTGAAGAACTTGGAGCCCAGTGTTCCAGGACAGGAACCATCCAGCATAGGAGAAAGATGTAGGCTGGGAGACTAAGCCAGTCTAATCTCTCCACCTTCTTCTGCCTGCTTGTTAGTCTAGCCGTGCTAGAAGCTGATTAATTGGTGCCAACCCGGACTGAGGGTAGGTCCGACTCTCCCAGTCCACTACTCAAATGTCAATCTCTTTTGGCAACAACATCCAAGACACACACAACATCAAAGGAGCAATACTTGGCACCCTTCAATCCACTCAAGTTGACATTCAGTATGAAACATCACAGAAACCAAGCATATTAATATGAAAGTTGTCAACATGATGATAATAAATGAAATTAAAAAAAATAAATTTGGTCACCTAAAAAGAGGGTAGAGCATTGAAAGCTGAGAACAAATAGATGCTCTAAATATCTATCAGCACTTAAATCATGGGAAGAAGAATATGAACTTTGAAAAAAGACAGTAATAAGTTGCATATTTGTAGGAGAAAACCAGAAAAATGAATATTTAAAGAGAGAAGACTGCCAAGAGTATAAAATGTTTCAAAGCTCAAGGTAGATGAAGACAGAAAAATTTGCTAAAATGTTCTTTTGGGGGGGTAAATTCTACTTACATTTCCTGTGAGCCAAATATAGTGCTAAATATTAGTTAGAACAAGATGAAAGGAGCATTAAAACCTTACTTAATAAACTCACACGCTAGTGAAAGCAACTCTACCTAAATGTTCAATTTGAACCTAAGGTGACAACTGAGATGAAGTTGTAGGATGCTGTGAGAGTGAAGAAGAGAAGACATGTAGCAAAGACTAAAGAGAAAACCCATCGTGAGTTTTGAGATATCATATAATTCAGGTCAGATGAAGAAAATAATCTCCAGACAAAAGGACCATCATAGGTAAATACATGAAGAATCTGTGACTGAATTTAAATTGTCAGGAGTTAAATTTTCAGATGGACTGAGGTAGGTCACAGCATGTAGGAATTTATTCTGAAAGCTGCAGAGCTTAAGTCTTAACCTTACATGATGGAGAACAATTGACAGATTGTAAAAGTTGCTGTAAAATGAATTAGTGCAGTTATAAAGTGTAGATGGCTTTGACAGAGCCCATTGTAGTAAGGAGATGTAGGAGGCTCTTGGTATAACCCTAGAACAATAATATGAGAGCCTTTAAAAGAAAGAAATAGAATTTAGAAACTTTCACAAGATAAAAACCAGCAGAATGTGATTAATTACATTTGGAGAGAAGGGGAAAAGAGATTTAATGTGGTTCTCAATTTTCTGATTTGGGCAACAAGGAAGAAGATATTAACATTAAATGAAAACGGAATAAATGAGGAAGTACAGGCTCTCATAGGGTGAAAAATGAGATCAATTATACAAATGTTGAGTTTAACATTCCTGTGGATTCAGTAATGCTAAATTTAAAGACAAGTTAGCAACGTCCAGCAAACATGTAGACATCTGTTTCAAGGGAAAGGTCAGGGTTTGTGACAAGAATAAAAGAGATCCCCCACCTACAGAATATATATGGCAGGAGAAGAATAATGGGCTTGGTATGGAAACTTTCGGGAATACCAGTGTTCAAATAACTGTTGGAGGAAGAAATAAAAAAAGAAGGCAAGCAGCCAATGGTCAGAGAAATTGGAGAAGGATCAGCAAGAAATGGTGTTTTAAAAGGCCAAAGTAGGAAAGAGTTTTAGGAGGAGAGGGAAAGTGATCAGCACTCCTTGTGGAGATAGGAGGAGGGGAGACAAAAGAGGTACACAGTTCTGAAGCATACTTCTTCTGTCATCCCTCTGAGGACCTGAATAGAAAAATGATTTAAATGCTTAATTTGGCAGTAAAACAAAACAAAATCAAAAGTACAACAATGACAACAATAACAAAAACTCTCAGGAAACTCATTGTTTTTTAACTAGTAAGTGTTTCAATTACAATAAACAAGTATCTAAGTTGTCAGAAGAGCATCAAGTGTACCATTTGCCAACATTGTATGAGAATAAAAGGATATGGCCCAGGAGACCTGATCAAGTGTTTGCAGAGAACGAGGAAGTAAATGAAACAAAGGCAGTGGGAGTCTTTTACGTACATCTCAGCAAGACATTGGATAAATTGTTATATAAAATGCAACTAAGAGAAAAACAAGGATTTTGAATCAATGCTGTAACAAGTTAGGAAAAAAGATGAGTGGATTTGGAGATTTACAACAAATGCTAGTAAATTGTGTTTGAAGGAGGAAGCAGCAGGATTCCTTTGAGCTTAATGCTATTATGCATTCCACTTAATACCACAAAACAATTGTGAGAAAAAAACCACAATCAATGCTGGCACTAATGTGAGCCCTTGTTGGCAGCATCAACAGTTGTGATTGACTGTCTAAATTAATTCCAGTTAGACTGTGTTTCTGTAGACCAGATCATCTTAAATTATAATATTGTGCTTTTTATTTTAAATATGGATCCATAATGTAACATAATCAATAATTGTTCTCATTTAATAAACAACTAGAGAACAATGATGAGCTTATAAAAATTATAACAGGCAAATATAGAGGATGGTTGTCGTGTCCTGAGAGTTTGATTCTGGAGAAAGCAAAGGAATCAACTTAAAATACTGTTTCTCAGATATGAATAAAATAAAGGCTGGGGAAATAATCCAAGTAATTCATTATCTAATGAATTTAAGCTAGAAAGGACAGTATGTGTAAAAGCCAGAAGAATGGAAACCAGAAAAACCAGATAAGAGGGGCTAGAGAATTTCCAGGAGGATTAGTAAAATTCTAAACTCAGATATTTGCGTTCCTTTCAATACTATACATTTATTATCTAAACCTACATCTCAAAACATTTTGTACTATTATATTTTGACCTTTTAAAGTGATGCTTTTTGTCCTTGTCTGAATTAAACTGTGTAAATTATCCCTCAAACGTGTTCCTGCCATCATCTTCCACAAATCTGTAAGTAGCATTACATACCCTCTGTAGATTAATACTTTTTCATCTTCGTTTTAGTTTTTCCAAAGCTCAAATCCAATAACTTGATCCATGTATTTATTTATGCATTATTTAATGAAAGTCTACCTTGCGCTAGGCATTATTCATGATCTAGAGAATTCAGTATTGAAAAAATAAATCTCTAAAGTCCTGGATTTATATTCTAGTTAAAAAGGAACTAGTAAAAACACACAGGCACACATACACACACAAACACACATACACACACACACACACACACACACACACACACAAACATGGCTGGTGCTAATAAACACTATGATAAACATATTTGAAAGACTAATATAGAAACTTTTTGATTGGGCTGAGATTTTGACAGTGATAAGAGCAGGTCTCTTGCTGCTTGAGCAGGAACCTGTGTGCAGTGATGGAGTAAATTATGTGGGTATCTGAATTAATAACTTTCCAGATGGAAGTTAAACCTACAAAGGCACTGAGGCAGGAATATATCTTGTCAACCACAAAAACAGCAAGGAGGCTCTTGTGGCAGGAGGAAAACATGGTAGAAGATAGAACAAGAAAAATACTGACGAATGAAGTGGAAAAGTGAATTCATGTAAAATATTGTGGGGTATGATTAGAGCTAAAGATTTTGGAGTGTATTGGAGAAAGGAAAACCACTGATTGTTTTTCAGCATAAAAGTGATATGATTTAAAATGTTGCTTTGGAGAACCTTCTCCAGCTACTGCATGGCAAATTAACTTTAGATGAGCAAGAGCAGCATATCAGTGCTTACAGTTTGTGTGGCTTTCCATCAGCTTTACATTCGAAGTACAACTTTTACTCTTACTTCTTATCAAAATTTCCATACCTACTACCTTTGTCAAAGTAACCATTAATCTCTCACCTGAAGAAATAAAAATCAAATATCTTAGGGAGGTACAAAAGGATATGGTGTCTTGGTTACAACTCTTGAGTCTTTACATTTGTTAGTAGTGTATTTTGCAGGAATCATGAGGTTCCTGAATTAAAGAACAGATCGATATCTACTCACAGAGCATCTTAGCTCTGGTTTCCTCTACATCAATTATACAAAGGTCTAATGTCATTGTACATGCAGATGGTGTTTGCACCACAGGAGAGGAGTCCCAAAATTATGATATTGAAACCTGAACGTAGAATGGCTGACACATTTTATTTTCCTTCCCTCCAGAGAACAGAACGGAAGGGATACTCTGCAATGTAAATGAACTCCTGTGAAGAGCAGGGAAAATCTCTACCTTACCACTCTGGAAGGTAAGCTGGAACCAACTGAAGAGAGAAAAATGTTAATATCTCTTTGGAGGCCTCTGGGACTGCTGTTCAAATATCCTTTAACTCAGATATCAGCGCTCTTTGTTCAGAAAGCCCCAGCCATGCAGAACTGTAAATATATTCATTGAGGTTTGTTTGCTGGCCACATCTTTGATTGCCTTTCCTGTATTTTCCCATCATTCCTTATGCTGCAGAAACCACCACTGTACAGTCCCTCCTATGTGAGGGCCTTTGCCATGGTTGCCCGCTGCTGAAATGCCATCTCCCTCAGATCTTCCTGTGGCTTTCTCCCTGATTTCATTCAGATCTCAGCTCAAAGTCAGCTCCACAGAGAAATCATCATTGCTTACCCTATGCAGCAAAGCCTTCTCAGAAACCCACTTTCCAACCCTACTGTATTTTATTTCTACCTGAAATTTTATCACACATTTGTTTATTTTCACCTACTCAAACAATATAAGTTCTAGTGTAAATGAATTTTACCACGTAAGTCATATCAATATTCTCATCACATAGAAATAGTAAAGTATGGAATAATCAACTTCAGTGTGAGTGTCTATCTTGTGTTGCACAACAGAGCAGGAGCTATATCTTACTTTTTAAACAAATTGTTACCACACCTTTATCAACCTGTGGTTGTATAACTTTTCACAATCGAGAAAATGAATGCTTAGGTTAACACTCCCAAGTAAAATGGCTAGCATGTAAAAAGTAGGCTATTAGTTATGTTCGATAGCGCTCTTCCCTGTTAACGTTATACCTCTAAAAAACATACTCAGCTATAGAGCTAGACACCTATCTCTACAATATATATCTTTATCTTACAGAAACATTAAAATCTCTATACTACATTGGTATCGATCTCTAGAGAGATAAGTGATAATATAACATATATGAGGTCTTTATATGGATAGTGTCTTGATACTTTTTTTTTGCTTAGCAGCATTTCCTGTATCATTATTAGTGAACATATAAAATAAAACAACGACAGAGTAATCACCTGTGTGAAATGTAATTTAGCAGATCGTTTTCTTTGAAATTTGAGTTGTTTGTTTTCCACAAATATTTATCTATGGTTTCGTTTCATCCAGTGACATGAAGGTCTGAAAGAAATAAACTTGGCTATAAATTTATGCTCCCAAACAACTTTTGAATTTTGATTTTTTTTTCCATTTTGATTTGCCTTAGGGCAAAAGCATCAATCAACAAACATGAACATGCCAATCTGGCTGATGGCTATATTTTTCATTTTAATTAATAGTTTGACATTATAATTTCATGCAGCCTTGAGTGTATTATTCAGATTTCTGTCTGTCTCAGGCCTGGGTAGAGGGAAGAAGTTTATTTACTGTGATAGAGGACAAGCGCATGAGGGAGAAGATACATTTTACAGAGGCCATAGCAGTATTAGCCTGGGACATGTTAATTTTCAGATGCCTGCAGGGTAGTTACTGAAAATGTAGAAAATGCAGTTACCTATATAATTCTAGAGTTAAGGAAAAATATGGACTAAAATATACAATCGTTAATTGCATAAATGTTAAAGACATAGTATTCAATAAAATTACCCAGAAGAATACATAGAATAAAAAGATAAATCCTGTTACTGAAGGTTTGGAACAGTAATATTTATAACATGAATAGAGGAATAGATACCATCAAGGAAGAGTAAGAGGAGTGACCTGAAAAACAGGGAGAGACAATGAGAGTGTGACTTCATAACACCCAAGCCAAAGGACAATTTCAATATCAGTGGAGTATCTGATAGTGTAAAATATAGAGTCAAATAAGATAGAAAGGTGTGTAATGATCTCCACAGCAAGGATATTCTTGACCATTATCTTAAACACAACCTTTTCAGTGGACTGGGTAAGACAGATGCCAGCCCACAACAAATTCTGAAGTGTCTTGGGGGTGAAAAAATAGACACAGTAATTACAGGCATTTTTTTTCAAAAAGTTATCTGTGAAGAGGAAGACTAATTGAGAGAAAAAGAACCTTGGAATGGTCGAAGAAATGGGATCCAAAGTGAAGTGAATTTTAAAAGGAAGCTTATTTCTCTTCTAACAGGAAAGGAGAATAAAAGAATAAATGAATGAACAAATGAATACATAGAAATAGAGACAATGGTCTGGAGAGTCTGAAAGACAGAACAGTATATACTGTAAAGCCTACAGTCTGGGTTCTACTACACTATAAATTTTGCATTAGATCATATAAATATAAACTTTTCCTTAACCTTCACTCAAGTAGAACTCCAAGATATTTATGCATGAACAGCTCATAAAAATCATATTCTTGTGTAGTTTATTTTCTGAATCTCTATATTGTGTAATATAAGAAACATAATCATCTGCCTGTCAGTCAAAATTGGATTTCCACTCTTACTCCAGAATTTACAGTTTGTGTCTTCCATCCTGATATTAAGCTTACTTGAAAATTGAAATCATATTACCTACATCAGTGGCTGTCAAACTTTTTTGGTAAAGAGCCAGAGAATAAATATTTTAAGGTTTGCTGGTCGTATGTTCAGTTGTACATATTCAATTTCACCATCATAGCGTGACAGCAGTCATAGACAATACAAATTAATGGGCAAGATGGCAGTCAAGTAAAACCGTGTTTACAAGAAGATGGCAAGTTGAATTTAGACCAGGGCAGCATTTTGTCACTACCTGACCTACAAAATGGTAATTAAAATGAGATTGAACATACATAATCTACAGAGTGGTGTTAAGCATAGACTAGAACTTCTGGAAATACTAGATATTTTAATATGTTTCACAGAGTTTGGGTTTTTCACTTCCTTAAGAAAAGGAAATAAGGGATGCGAATTAATATTTTAGAGCTCATTATTTTCGGCAGCACATTTATATTTCTGATGCAAATATGTTTAGGTGTGCTGTGAGTTCATTTGTTAATCTCCTCAAAATACTCAAATGTTATTTTTAGCAACTAATATTCATCTACAGCAGTTAGAATTACATATGACAATGAATGAGTTGTACATATCATGTAAACCATCTGAATTCATTCTTATTTTTGTGCATTAATGTTTATTCATGGCATCAACACCACAAAACTCTCTGTACTGACTATACAATGCAGCAAGAACCTTCACTTCCTGTTAAATCATCTCATTTGACCTGATTATGTCTTCAGTTGTGTGTTGTTTCCATTAAGTGAGTATCTTTGTTTTGCCCAAAAATGTAAAGTAGATTTGTATTTTTATTTAATTAACATTTATTTTGGTATGATATATTCAGTAATATAGATAGAATGTATGTTTATTATCTTAAATATTTTTGTTGGTATCATTTTTAACTACTATTACATTAAAAATATGTACTATATATGTTTATAATATATATGCATATAGTATTGTGTTAATATGAAAGTAAATATGATTGATTTTTAAGGTGTCATTGTTTGCAGCTTTCTGCTTGAATGAATGATTGATTATTGGCTTTTCTTTATAATAATTTACTAAATTGTGGTTCTGTATGAAATTTTATAATGATAAGTATTTAACTTCACTGTGCCTTGGTGGTGGGTCACAGTCGCTCACACCTGTAATGCCAGCACTTTGCGAGGCTGAGGCAGGAGGATCATGAGGTCAAGAGATTGAGACCATCCTGGCCAACGTGGTAACCACAAGTGCACCTGTAATCCCAGCTACTAGGGAGGCTGAGGCAGGAGAATCTTTTGGACCCAAGAGGCAGAGGTTGCAGTGAGTGGAGATGGGGCCACTGCATTTCTGCCTGGTGACATAGCAGGACTCCGTCTCAAAAAAAAAAAAAAAAGAAAATTGGTAATTTCTAAAGGCAAAAATTAATTTAATCATGTTAAGTAAATAAAGATAATTGAATCATTTGTAGATATAGATACAGTAATAATAATCATATTACTATTACCATATCTATTTCATCATTAGTTAAGACCACAGTGATGTAAGTTCACCTAAGGAAAGATTCATGTGTCTAATCCCAGTTCTCCATTTAATTTGGAGAATTTAGGCACGTGATTTAGCAGAAGTAGTTTCCAGTTTGCTCAACTGTAGAAGGAAGAATTGATAATATATATGTTACTGTTTAGGCTGAGCTCTGGAGCTACTTCAGAGATTTCTCACAACTCAATAAGATCTACCAATGAAAAGGAATGTTAATGAAGGAGGCTGAGCTCATTTCAGTCCTCCACAGAATCTCAAATTCATACATGACCTCTTAATCCACTTTCCATGTTAGGCTTCATTTCTTCCAAAGAAATAATTCTATTGAAAACAATTGCTTGAAAACCATTCCTCTCCATGACTATTTAGGACTCTTCTACCTCTCAAATGTTTGATTCCATCTTTTTTTCTTTTTTGGAAACAGAGTCTCACTCTGTTGCTCAGACTGGAGTGCAGTGGCACAATCTCGGCTCACTGCAACCTTCATCTCCTGGGTTCAAGCGATTCTCCTGCCTCAGCCTCCTGAGTAGCTGGTATTACAGGTGTATGCCACCATTCCCAGCTAATTTTTGCATTTCCAGTGGAGACAGAGTTTCACCATGTTGGCCAGGCTGGTCTCAAACTCTTGACCTCCAGTGATCCACCTGCCTTGGCCCCCGAAGGTACTGGGATTAGGGATGTGAGCCACTCTGCTGAGCCGTGATTCCATCTGAATTGTTCTGTTTGTGCACCTTTGGATGCTGGGATGACAAATGAGCATGTAATAACAACAGGAAAATATATTCCTAAAATATAATTCCCAGTTATATGTTAAATTTTGGGAAATATAATTCCTAAAATTATATATAATATTATATGAAACATAATTATTAAAATATATTTCTAAAATATAATTCCTAATTATATTTTAAATTTCAGGAAATTTAATTCCTAAAATCACACATAAATGTATGCTTCTTTTCTTAAATATATTTGTTGATATCATTTTTAACTAGTATTATGTTTAAAAATACGTATTATATATGTCTATAGTATATATGTATATACTATTGTGCTAAAATATGAAAATAAATGTGATTTATTTTTAAGATGTCATTATTTGCAGCTAAAATCACATATAAATGTGATTTTAGATATTAACAAAAGTACCTATGCAATCTATTATGTTGTGCTTGCTGAAACCTCTAGTGTCCCTGTCTATGAAATGTGGTTCCCTGCCTCAGTACATAATGTTCTCAGGTTACCTGAATCCAGTGCATTGAGCCCAATCCTTCAAGTCCCCAGTTTGTGAATCATCCTCCTCCATGACACTGACATTATGAGTGAGCTCCTCACTCACTTTAGAGTGTACACTGAAGCTGTCAAAATTATGGGATTACATATCCAAATTAGTGTAATACTGTTTTCATTCCTTAATATATATATTAATTTATGTAAAAATGGTGTTCACCTTGTATGTTACATCAAAAAACATACATAGAAGAACTTTTAAAGAAATGAACTATTGATAAAGTAATACTTTAAAGAACTCCATTCAAAAATTAGTGAATTTTTAGGGAAAAAAATATATTTAGAGAAAGTTATATTTTAATACTTTAAGTGAATCTATATTTCTAAGAGACTTTTAATAACTTGAAAATTATGGGTCATATGACATATGTAATCATAATCTGAACAGATTATAATTTACTTTGTGAATTGGCAGATGATAGGTTAATATCAGGCATATAAAAACTACCTGTCCTGCTTTTTCCTATTTGTTCACTTGCACATATGTACCTAGAGTTATCTTTGATCCAAAATATTTTTGAAAATTTTCTTGTCTTGTCCATAGTTAAATTATTTTTTGATTAAAATTAGAAATAGCCATGAATCTCAAGATATTAAAAGTAAATAGAAAAGTAAGAGCATCCTTGTCTGCTCTCCCCTTATATACTTATCATGTTACTGAAAAACATTCGGTGTATTTTTGAGGCATAATTTCCTTTCTTAAACAAATACATAAACATTCTAGCACTTTATCATGAAATTTTGGTTTTTTGTATCCCTTAGAGGCTGAGGACCTTACTTGGGCATCCTATACTTCATTGCTTCCTACTATTACACACATCTCTTTAAAGCTTTTATTTTAGTTGTTCTTTTACGTGTTTGAGAATCTGAAGAGTAGATATTTTGTCATGATCATTTTTATAGTTCTTAGGTATTTGGAGAATGCATCAGAAAGAACCATAGATCAATATATATATGTGATAAATTATATAATTGTAAATAGCATAAATATTTGGTGTCCTCCTTTCAATTTTTTCCAGGCTTTGGTAATATGACCATGTTTTCTGGATCTGAATGCCATAGACTGGGTGTTCATTCATGCATGTGATTAGTTGACCCGAATACACTAGTTCCTGCCAAGAAGTATTGCATTGGTTCTAGGCTCTATAGGCTTGAAAACACAAGGCAACTTTCTATTCAGGCTCATGTAGCCTTCTGAATTTTCATAAGCAGATTTAAGTACTATTAAACTTAGCTGCCTACTTGATAAAGCCTATTTCTTTGCAGGTAGTTGTACAGAATTGGTATACTTAATGCATTCATTTCATGAGAATATCTTTAAACATTGTACCAGACAAGATCTGTTGAAAGAATCTTTGAAAGAAATAATATTTTTTGATAATTTTCTGCAAGAAAAATAATATATTTCATATGCTGTTTAATAATAACCAATATTTATTTGCTATTTAGTATACCAGATTATGAGTTAAATTTATTATCTCATTTAATTCTCAGAACAACCCCGGTGTGTAAATCCTATTATGATTTCTACTTTAACACTTAAAGTCAACACCACCACCACCAATACCTCAAAAACCTGTGGTTTCTAACCTCTAGTCCCTGATCTTTGCCAAGGGAGCTGCTGAAGATAAGTATATGTTAGATTTCTCCAGTAGGTTTACTCTAACACAAGAAATATCACTTCAGACCTTTGTTTTGTACTTACCATGACTGCATTTTTAAATAATGTTGATAACACTAAATTGTTGATCCAATGTGCTCAAACCCAAGGGAAAACTGCTTTATACTTAGGTCCTGGTAGGAGACAACAGTTGAAATTCTCCTAGGCCACAACCCAACTTGTTTGTGTTGCTATCATAATTGGTGCTGTTTTAATTTTACAGTAATATAACATGTAATTGAGTGCATTTCCTTCACTTTGACATCTTTGCTAGAAATGTTAGCGTGAGTTTTCATGTCATACCAAAAAAAAAGTTAGGAATGAAGACATACATTTTTATTACTCAAACATCTTTTCTGTGGTTCGTTTCATTTTTCTTAACCCTTTTTCTGCTTCTATTTGATGTCCTCATTTATTATTTCATCTTTCATTAAATATATTTTCTAAAATAGCATTACACATGGTTTGGAATATCACATGATATATATATATGTGTGTGTGTATATATATATATATATACACATGAAATATCACATGATATATATATGTGTATATATACACATATATATGTATATATATGCTATATGGATATATTAGGAATTAATCATATATTGTCATATATACACATATATATTTGTCATTATTTAAAATATACATACCATACATTCATATATTATACATGCATACATATATATTTATACATATACATGCATATATACACACATGTAACATGTTACACATATGTTTAAACATATACACATGGAATATCACATGGTATATACACATATAATATATGCATGCATGATATATACATGCACGTATAACTATACATACATGTATGCTATATATCACACGTGTATGATACATACATATATATATATATATATATATATATATATATATATATAGTTCTCTGAGGATTATAGAATAAAATCCTATTTGACATCTGCGTTATTGGCATATGATTGCCATGTTTTCACAAATTTCTCCTGAAAATTGTAATCTAAAATATTAACTATTATGGCAAATATTAAAATTTAAAAATATATTACAATAGGCTATATATAGGTCATTTAAATTTTCTTAATAAATATTGGATTCTAGCTAGAATTTCTATATTTTTCAATGTTACCTCTGCAAATACCAATAAACCTTTATTGCCTTTTTTTCTGATTATAAAACTAATGAATATTCTTTGACAAAAATTAGGTAAATAATGTAAAGTATAAAGAACAATGGAAAAATAATTCATTGTACCACTACTTAACTTGATTTTTTCCAAGGGTGTGCATATATATGCCCTCTTTTCTTTTTCAATCTCAGTGTTTTAAAACACTTGCACTTCATGAATCATCAACCCTAAAGTTGTGAACCAACACTAGTTTTTTCATTACAAATAATGGTTTATCTTCCCATCACATTTATACTTTGGAAATGTCCAACACCTCAACTCAAGTGAGAGGAAAGATGGGTAAGAGCAGGGAGGAGATTATGCATTTTTAAGGAAGGATCTTCTATGTAATTTTCTCTTACAAATACAACACTGTGTCTTCTGGAATTTTGCAAGAAAGGCATTTAACCCAGTCAGCACTGCTGTAAATTTCTAAACATCAGCTAGACAAAATTGAATTCAATCTTTTATGTGCCTTGGGATACATCCAACGAATTTCTGATTTTCCTCAGGAACCCTGCTGACTTGGAGCAGGTGTGTCTTAAAATACAAAAACCAATCAAGGCTAGATGGTTATCATTCTGATGGCTTCATCTTAACTCCTTCCTGTTGTGCACACCTGGCCACATAAGCACCATGCATTCTCTGCAGCATGCAACAGACAATCACACAGAAAGGTTCTCTTTTTATTGTTGTTGTAGGAGATAAAAAGGGATTGTTGTAATAACAACTGATGATGAACATTGACTGTAGATTTGAGCTAACAGGAGAAGTTTTCATATCCAGGGATCTACCTGTGAATACACTACTTTCCTCAGGTTAAGTTTCTTTATGGAATAACAAGTATAGATACTTCAGTAAACAGAGAGGTCATATGCTTTGTTCTTATCATTAATTAAATACTTCTTTTTCTTTAAATTGAAAAACACAGATATCTAGTCAGTATCATCACCAACGTTGTTATTGACAACCGTTTACATTGTCATTCTCATTTTGATTTATGTAAGCAGTTTTCTGTAATATTTTAAATAATGACAAAATATGATTAAGTACTAAGCAACTTTTAAAAGTAAAATAAATCTTAGGACTAGATATAATTTTGTAACTTGAATTCTTTTCTTTGTAAAGAAAAAATATCTAAATTATGCCAAAAGTATAATAAAAGCAAAATATGTTATAATTATTTTATTACATAATAGAACTTAGCATAGTGCAGCCATGTGTTATGTGTCAGTAAATATCATGGATTGATTAAAATAGGATATTAGGGCACTTGATTAATAAATAATACAAGGCCGGGCGCGGTGGCTCAAGCCTGTAATCCCAGCACTTTGGGAGGCCAAGGTGGGCGGATCACTAGGTCAACATATCGAAAACATCCTGGCCAATATGGTGAAACCCCGTTTCTACTAAAAATACAAAAATTAGCTGGGCATGGTGGCCTGCGCCTGTAGTCGCAGCAACTCGGGAGGCTGAGGCAGGAGAATTGCTTGAAACCAGGAGGCGGAGGTTGCAGTGAGCTGAGATTGTTCCACTGCACTCCAGCCTGGTGCCTGGTGACAAAGTGAGACTCTGTCTCAAAAAAAAAAAATAAAAATAAAAATAAATAAATAAATAAATAAATAATATAAATGGAAAAAAAGAAATAAATTCAAAGAATTTTATTTTTATATATTGTTCAGAATTAAACTGTTATAGCAATTTATTTTTCAGTATTTCTCACTTCTCTGTTAAATCTAAATGAAGCTGAGCTTCTTTATTTTCAAAATATTACACAAAAGTTATATATGAATACTTTCTAGGCTACTTCTTATATTCCAGTCACTTAATCTCAACTGGCATTCATTGATATGTGTGTGTGCATGCATGCATGTACACGTGTGCACACTTCTGTTGAGTACATTTATGTATATTATAGGCCTGTGTATTGACAACAAATATACAGTCACAAATCATTTTAAATCCAATCAAACCACTTTGAGCATTAGAGTAATTAGTTTAAATTATCATATCATAGTGAAATATCAAGTAAAATTTAGACATACATTATAAACATTAAAATAAAGACACTTTTGTGTCACGAGTCGTAAAGGATGAAGAATCACTAGAAGGACTGGAATATTTGGGTTAGACAAGTAGAGAAGCATATCATGACAGTAAGAAGGGAAATAGTAATTTATAAGTGTGGTCCTGCTTCTAACTGTATAAAAGAACAGGAAGAATGGCTCTATTGTATGAGAGGATGTTCAATACATTCTTTGATACTCAAGATCTTAATTATATTGATACAATTGTAGAAAAGATTGGGGAAAGTATGGTAAAAGCAAATGTGTTAACTTTGCTAACTGTTTGTAGTTGAATTGAATAACTCATTTAATAAAGGTAGAAATTGGTGTGATGTTTCATGATGACTTGATCAATATTTGGCAGTGGACAAAAATTCTCTTTAATATTAATCGATTAGCACATCAACATTGAGATCTACCAATATTCCTTAAATGTTTTATCTAATTTTGTTATTACATCAAATTGAATAGGACATTGACTATTGATCAATCCAAATGAATTTCCATCTGACTAAACATGGAAAATAATAAATGAAATAGTGAAAAGCAGGTATCAGAAATTATGTCTTGTATTCTTTACTTCACTTGCATGCTTCATGGTCAGTGTTTTTTAGGTTTGGTTTCTTTCAATTTGCTTAATATTTATTTTGAAAATTATAGCACTGACTGTATCAATAGTTTTTTCTCTTTATTGCTGAATGGTATCACATTTGTATATCTATACAAATATACATATACCACAATGTGTTTTATGCATTCTCCTGTTGATAACATTTGAGTTCATTTCAGTCTGGTGATATTATGGTAGAAATTAATATTTATGGAGTTTTTTTTGTGTGAACATATGCTTTAATTTTTATTCTTAATGAAACACCTAAAAGTGAAACAGCTGAATCACATAGTAAATACAAGCTAACTTTATTTTAAAGGGTCACTTTTGTTTTCTTCAACTTTTATTTTACATTAAGTGGTTACATGTGCAGCATTATTACATGGGTATATTGCCTGAAGCTGAGGTTTGAGGTATGGATCCTATCACTGAGTTAGCGAGCATAGTACCCAATAGACAGATTTTTAACACACATCCCCACTTCCTACTCTCATACTGGGAACTAGTATTATTCCCATCTTTATTTCGATGTGTACTCAATGTTTAGCTCCCATTTATGAGTGAG
Organism: Alouatta caraya; assembly: GCA_963575295.1. Classification (NCBI taxonomy): domain Eukaryota; kingdom Metazoa; phylum Chordata; class Mammalia; order Primates; family Atelidae; genus Alouatta; species Alouatta caraya. The sequence continues at coordinate 28,518 of CAUYUD010126565.1, forward strand.
AACATGCTGTATTTGGCTTTCTGTTCCTCTGTTAATTAACTTAGAATAATAGCCTTCAGCTGCATCTGTGTTGCTGCAAAGGTTATAATTTCATTCTTTTTTATTTTAAAGTAGATGTATTACTTCACATTTCTACCAGCAACAGTTGAGAGTTTCAGTTCTCTACAAATTGTCAACACTTGTTATTGTCAGCCTTTGTAATTTTAGCCAACCAAATAGGTATATTGTAGTATTTCATTATGATTTTAATAATGTTGATTAATGATGTCTAATGTCATTAAACATTTTTTTGCATTGACCAATAAGATAGCTTGTCATTTGGCGTATCCAGAAAAACCTTTTTCCTTTACATTTACAAATTTATTTATTGTTTTATCTCATTATTTTAATAAGTGTTCATTTATTGGTCAATACAAATCACCTGTCAGGCTTATGTTATACATTTTCAAAAATTTTATTTTTTACTTTTATATTTTCTTAAAAATAGTTCTGTGACACAGAGGTTTGTTTTTAAAAATGTTGACTATGACTATTTTGTTAATTTTTGTTTTATTGTTTCCACTTTATATTTATTTAAGAAATCTTTAACTCAAATTTGATTCCACTAGTAGTCTATAGTTTTACCTCTTACATTTAGTTCTGTGAGCCACTGTAACTTAATTTGCATACACTGTAAGGTAAAGGTCTAAATGCATAGATTTTTTTTCACAAAGATATCCAGTTTCAGCATCATAGGTTGAAATATCTTTTTCCCGTTAAATGATCTTATAATTTTTGTCAAAATTCGATTGACCATATATTTGTATTTATTTAGTAGACTATTTTTTCTGTTTCATTGATAGGTATACCTACCCTTAAGCCACTGTCTTGATTAATGTAACTTTATATAGTAAATCTTGAACTTAAGCATGTATGGAAGTGTTTTTCATAACTTAGAGAAAATTCAAAAACTTAACATTAAACTCCCACATGGAAGATGACAGATGCCTAGATGTTTTTTCATAGATAATCAGGTATGCTATATTCTACCTTACGTAATTACTAAGCCTGCATGTCCCCAGTAGAAATTTGTGTTTGTGATTCCTATGATAGGGTCTACCAATCTTCTCTAACACTAGAATTTATATAGAAATGTGATAAATCAACCACTTTTCTTGCTATATGTCTTGTTGTTTCCTCACAAAGAGTGGGATCAAATCCCATCCAAAATTTGATTTAGATATTAAAAATAAAAATGCCACATATACATCAAAAATATTAAAAGGTTTATTATTCAAATCATGAAGCTTTCTGTGAAGAGTGGGCAGACTCATACACTGATCTGAAAAACAGCTTGAGACCTGAAGGTGGTGGAAATTGTTAGGGGATAGGTCTGTGGTGAGGTTTCCTCCTCCAGGTGAGGCCTTATATGATTTGAACTTCCCTCCAGCACCAAAGGAGAGAGATAGATACCAGACCATCTTATCTTCTTGTCCATATGCAAAACAAAGAGGGGCAGAGAGAGAAGAGAAGATTGAAAGCTGTCAGTAGTTAAATATGTAAATGGAAACAGACTCTTTGTCATAGTACATTATAGTCTGTGTTACAAATTGGGCAACCCCATTCGATGGAAACTAATTCCAATCCGTTAACAACTTAAAAATCAGAGTGTAGGTTTGTATAACGTGGAGCAGTATAATGAAAGCTTTAAACAGAAAAAATGGAGCTGATTTTCACTTTTTGTAATATGTGGTTTTCATAATTTAGAGAATATCCTTATAGCTATTGTTTTCAAGTCTATGTTTTGTTGGATAACTGAATAAAAAGCACTTGTATTTTTTTATAGTAAGTTCTTTGATCTTGAATCTGGGTATTTGTGTTGTTGTTTGAGATTTACTACAAAGAATCTTCGTAACCTTGATTATAGGATACATCCTTCATATGAGAGCACACAACATGAGGGACAGCTCTACAAAGTTAGAAAAAGTTTAAACTTATTAAAATTTAATGATTATATGTCCAATTCATAGATCTAAAGCTTTGAAAAAAATGAGAAGGAAATTAAAACATTTTCTTTAGCTATTTTAAGACATACTCTAGTGAGTAATTTCAAGCAAACATAGCATGACTATTCAAAAAGTGGGGCATAGAATATAGCAGGTAATCATGGGCAGGTTAAACTCATTAACCATGGGGGGGAAAAATTATTTTCTGTGCTATTTTAAAGAAACATCTCAGAAAAGATGATCTAATTAAAAATAATCAAAATTGATTCATCAGAGGGGGAAAGATTGCGCTTTAAATGTTGCTAAAGTTATTTACATTAGGAGATATAGAATGATGGCAATTTTTATTTGGGGGTATTTAAAATATTTGGAAAAAGCTAGAGTAAAAATCTGCTCAGATAAAAATGAGGGAAAGTGATTAGGAATAAGAGAAAAAGACCATGTTTTTAGTTTTCTTCATTGCCACCCAGAACATTTGAATTATTTAATTGCTAAAAAATATGCAAAATGCCAGCATTCTACCAAAGCTGTGAGAATTAATGGAATTGCATTTAGCAAACTTAAATCCTTTAGATAATTTCCTAGTACACACAATTTTAATGTAACAAGAAATATATGGTGTGATAAACTTGGAGCAAGACAGAAAATAGAAAATGTTGTTGAGCAATGATGGAAATATATTCAATTGGTATTAATTTCTTTGCCCGGCTCTAACCACTTCCACACTCATTACCATGCCCCAAGCATTATAACTATAAAAATCATTTCTTCAGAGTGTGTAGTATAGGAAATTATGATATTTTGTGATAACAATACAAACATTCCTCACTAAAAATATATTTTCTGTGTTAGTTCTTGCAGCATAGAATTTTTTTAAATGCTAATATACAGTATAATGCATACCTTGGAGGCAAAAGCAGTATAGATTTATGCTGTATCATAGAAAAATATTAAGCTTAATATAAACTACCATGTTGGGTTACTCTGTCTGTCCTATCTACAGGAAACTGAATTGAAGGGGGAAAAATAAGTATAAAATATGAGACTTGCAGTGAATTTATAATAAAAATTGTGATGCTACTTGTTTCTAAGAAAATTATAAGTGTAATAATGGAGGCATTCCAGAGAGAGCAGGCTGTTTTCTCCGAGAACAATATAGATGCTAGTTATGGTCAACGTAATGGTTAAAGGGGTCTGTTTAGTGTCAACATTTCACTTGAAATGCAGTGAATAATGAGCTAATTGCCCCAGTGGGTAGAATTGCTGTCTAATTCTCTCACAGTAGGGAGAAAAGCAGTGGATATAAATAAAGTGAAAAACAATCATAGCTCAGAAACGCTAAGTATAAGTTTCCTCTAGAGGCTCTCTTTCTTACCTGAGAACCTAAGATTATTGGTGTTGAGTTCACCATGGAAACACCTTCATAAAGTGTAATGAATACTTACTAATAGTTCTTATGGGTATGCTCATCTGCTTAGGATTTAAGAAACAATGGAGGTAATCACTAAGAATTTATAGATGTGTTTCCTCAATTCATTACCTGTCATTTTCTTCATAATTACAAAATTGTCTCTGCAATGTAGGTTAGTTAAGTGGATTTCTGATGATCAGATAAAACGCTAAAAACTTGAATGCAGAGGCCTGAAAACCCAGAGGAAATTTGATTTTTTTTCCTTCTTTTGTCTTTCTCTCTTAAATAGATACTTATATCATAAAAAAAAGCCTGAACTTGAGGTTATTTCATTACTTCAAAAATCAAAATAATTTAAAAAGCTGTATAATAAAAATATATATTGTTTTTAATAACTATAATAGTTTAAATTTATTGATTACTTGCTACATTTCTACACTCTTCTGAGACTTTTAAGCCTCACCACAGACTCACAGAATAGATGATGTTTTAATCATCTTACACAGGTAAGTCAATCAGGAAACAAATAAATTATCTTGCAAACCAGTTTATCAGTGGTGAAGCCTGGATTTACATCCTTTAATGACTTTACCTCTTCTGTACTCTACTTAAAGACTGTTAAATATTAACAATAAAATAATATTTTAATGTGAAAAAGACTGCTTCAGTTTATTGTGTTAAATAACATATCAAAACCTTTAAGATTAAGATTAGTGTCAAATTAAAAATTACTTACTTTTCATTTGGATAATAATAAGCTGTGTTAAGTTAAAATACAGAGAAACTAACTACCTAAACTCACAATCAGTAGTACCAGTCTCTGTTTATACATAAACATGTGACATGCTTTCTTAATACTATTCTTATATTTTAGTTAATACATTAATATTACAATGAGAATTCCTTGAATTATGGGAGTACATCTACTTAAAACTATCTAGAGAGGCAAACATTACATTTACCTACAATTATTTTTACATCTGTTCCTCTTTCAATTTATCATGCATGAACTATATGCCAAGTGCTTTGTTTTAGTTAGTTAATTTTTAAAGTGATGATAAAATTAAATTCGGTTACCTCTTGTGGTAGTTTTAAAGTATATCCAAAAATTCTTTGGTACTCTTCCTTTTAAAATGTGGACAAAGTTTGAAAGTAGGCTCAACTTTGTGTCTTTAAGTAAATACAATATGGCAGAAATGATATTGTGTGATTTTCAAGGGTAAAATATAAATGGCATTGCCTCTGCTGTTCCTTGTTCTCATTCACGATTGCTCACACTGGGGGCCGGCCTGCTGCCAAGCAGTGAACACACTCAAACAACCCTGAGGAAGACCCATTTGGGACTAAACTGTTGGTAGGTTGAAGGTCTTAACAACGCCCAGCATAAACCCGCCAGCCATATCAGTGAGCCACCTTGGAAGCAGATCTTCAGCCTTCATCACGTTTGTTATCCCAGCTACCAGTTCAATTTAACTACAACTTTAACAGAGACACTGAGACAGAACTACCCAGTTAAGTGCTCCTGAATCTCTAAGCTACAGAAACTATGAGCTAGCATGTGCATAATGTGGTTTAAACCTCTACGTTTATGAGTATTTCTTTTATGCAGCTATTAATAATTAGTAAATTTCTACTCTTAACTATGTAACAGTTTTCTAAAATTTTATCAATAGGTATTTTGATACATATTATTTTAGTATTTTTTTTTAACCTTTAAGTTCAGGGTACAAGGCCAGGTTTGTTCTATAGGTAAACTTGTGTCCTGGTGGTTTGTTATACAGATTATTTCATCACACAGGTATTAAGCCTAGTACCCATTAGTTATATTTCCTGATCCTCTGCTACCTCCCACTCCTGAGCCTCCCCACTCCGGTAGATCCCAGTGTCTATTGCTCCCTTCTTTGTGTTCATAAGTTGTCATCATTTATCTCCCACTTACAAGTGAGAACGTGTGGTATTTGTCTTTCTGTTCCTGTGTTAGTTTGCTAAGAATAATGACCTTCAGCTCCATCCATATCCCTGCAAAGGACATGATCTTGTTATTTTTTATGGCTGCATAGTATTCCTTGGTGTATATGTACCACATTTTCTTTATCCAGTTTGTCATTGATGGACACTTAGGTTGATTTCATGTCTTTTCTATTGTAAACAGTACTGCAGTGAACATTTGTATGCATGTGTCTTTATAATAGAATGATCTATATTCCTTTGAATATATACCCAGTAATGGAATTGCTGGATTGAATGGTATTTCTAAATTATTATCTATGCCAACTAATTTAAATATTGTTGTATAGTTATTGACTGCTGGTCATATAATTTTGCATTTTTCAAGTGCTTAGTATACAGGTTTCATAATTCCCATATTTGCAATATGCTTTAGTTTAATTTTGTTCATTATGCTTCATTTAAAATTATTCCTTTGCTATGCAGAAGCTTTTAAATTTGATGCACTTTCACTTGTTTATTTTTCCTTTTGTTGTCATATCCAAAAAATCACGGCCAAGAAAATGTCAAAGAAATTTTCTCAGGCTGGGCATGGTGGTGGCTCACTCCTGTAATCCCTGCACTTTGGGAGGACGAGGTGGGCGGATCACAAGGTCAGGATATCAAGACCATTCTGTCTAACATGGTGAAAACCCGTCTCTACTAAAAATATAAAAAATTAGCCCAGCGTGGTGGCACACACCTGTAGTCCCAGCTACTTGGGAGGCTGAGGCAGGAGAATCACTTGAACCTGGGAAGCAGAGGTTGCAGTGAGCCGAGAAAGTGCCACTGCATTCCAGCCTGGGCAACAGAATGAGACTCTTTCTAAAAAAAATAAAAATAAAAAGAGATTTTCTCCTGTATTATAGGAATTTTACAGCTTTAGGTTTTACTGTTTTGAGTTGGTTTTTGTTTTTTGTATATGAGTTTAATTTCGTTGCTGTGAAAGGTAAGAGTTTAATATTATTGTGTAAGATAAGAGCTCAATTTAGTTTTATGTGTTGTGTAAGACAAAAGTTTCGTTTCATTTCATCCTGTTTCATTGGCCTGTGTGAATATTTTATGCCAAAACTGTACTATTGTGATTACTATAGCTTTGTAACATAATTTGAAATCAAGAAATGTAATGCCTCCAACTTTGTTCTTCTTTCTCAATGCTTTATCTATTTGAGATCTTTTGTAATTCCATATACATATTAAGATTGTGTTTTCTTTATTTCTGTGAAAAGTTTAATTGGAATTTTAACAGGGATTATGTTGAATCTGTATATTACTTTGGGTAATGTGGACATTATGACAATATTAATGCTCCAAATTCATAAGCACAACATATCTTTTCATCTAATGTATCTTCTTCAGTTTCTTTCATCAAAGTTTTATATTTTTCAGTGTACAAATTTTTCACTTCCTTGGTTAAATTTATTCCTATGTATTTTATTATATTTATTGTTATAAATATTATCCTAATTCTTTGAGTTTTTTCTTATTGTATAGAAACAGAACTGATTTTTGTATGTTGCTTTTGTATCCTGCAACTTTACTCAATTCATTTATTAGTTTTAACAATTTTTGTGGAGTATATAGGGTTTCCTATATGTAATGTTATGTTATCAGCAAATTGAGTCAATTTACTTTATCATCTCTAATTTGAATATTAATTTGTCTTACCTAATCGCTTTAAGACTTTCAGTACTACACTGAATATAAGTGGTGAAAATGCACACCCCTGTCTTGTTCCTGATCTCAGACAAAAAGCTTTTAGCTTTTCACTATTGACTACAATATTGGCTGTGGTCTTGTCAACCATGACCTTTCTTTTTTTTTTTTCTTTATTCACCAATAAATTGCTTAATACATGTGCTCAGTAAAGGAGCAGAATATACAATTAACATGCAAATATCAGTTTTGTTGCTATATCCTAGCAACAAACTAGTAAAAAAGAAAAAAATTTATTTACAAACAACAAAATAATCAATTTCTTTTTTTAAAAAAAATGTGTTTATTATACTTTAAGTTCTTGGATATATGTGCAGATCATGCAGGTTTGTTACATAGGTATACATGTGCCATGGTTGTGGTTTGTTGCATCCATCGCCCCATCATCTACATTAGATATTTCTCCTAATGCTATCCTTCCCCAATCTCCCCAAACCCTGCTATTCTTTCCCTGGCCCCCACTCCACCAGGTCCTGGTGTGTAATGTTCCTCTCCCTGTGTCCGTGTGTCCTCATTGTTCAACACCCACTTATGAGTTAGAACATGAAGTGTTTGGTTTTCTGTTCTTGTGTCAGTTTGCTGAGAATGATGAGGGCTAATATCCAGAATCTATAGAAAACTTAAACAAATTTACAAGAAAAAAGCAACCTCATCAATAAGTGGGTGAAGGATATGAACAGATACTTTTCAAAGAAAGACATTTATTCAGCCAAGAAACATGAAAAAAAGCTCATCAGCACTGGTCATTAGAGAAATGCAAATCAAAACCACATTGAGATACCATCTTACACCAGTTAAAATGGCGATTACTAAAAAATATGGAGACAACAGATGCTGGAGAGGATGTGGAGAAATAAGAAGACAGTGTGGTAATTCCCCAGGGATCTAGAAATAGAAGTACCATTTGATCCAGCAATCCCATTACTGGCTCTATACCCAAAGGATTATAAATGATTCTATTATAAAGACACATGCACACATATGTTTATTGCAGCGCTGTTCACAATAGCAAAGACTTGGAACCAACCCAAATGCCCATCAATGATAGATTCGATAAAGAAAATGTGGTACATATATACCATGGAATACTATGCAGCCATAAAAAAGGATGAGTTCATGTCCTTTGCAGGGACATGGATGAAAACATGCCCTTTCTTATACTGAGGTTCATTCATTCCATTCCCAATTTGTTGAGAATTTTTATGTTAAAAAGTTGTTAAATTTCGTCAAGTACATTTTCTGAATCTTTTGAGATGATTATATAATTCTTATTCTTTATTTTGTTAATGTGGTATGTCACATTTATTGATATACATACACTGAAACATACTTGCATCACAGGGATGGGAGAAAATATTTGCAAACTATGGATCTAATAAGGTGTTAATATCCAAAAAATATAAGGAATTCATACAACTTAATAACAAAAAACCACAATAACCCAATTAAAACTGAGCAAAGGACCTGAACAGACATTTCTCCTCAGGAAATACACAAATGGCCTAAGGTGTATGAAAAGGTGCTCAACATCACTAATCACCAGGAAATGCAAATCAAAATCACAATAAAATATCTTTTAGGATGGCTATTATAAAATGTCAAATATTACATGTGTAGAGGATGTGGAGAAGAAGGAGCACTTGTACATTGTGGAAATGTAAATTAGTAGAGCCATTATAAAAAAACAGAAAGAAGGATTCTTAAATAGTTAAAAATAAGACTGTCATAAGAGCCGTCAGTCCATCTGTTGGATATATATACCCAAGAGAAATGAAATCAGTATGTCAAAAGATGTCTTTACCCTATATCCATTGTAGGATTATTTGCTATAGTCAAGATATGGAAATAACCTAAATAACTATAGACAGATGAATGTCTAAAGAAATGTAAGACATAGACAAACACATACAATGGAACATTATTTAGCTTTAGAAAAAAAGGAAAATCTATCATTTGGTGCAACATGGATAAACTTGGGAAACATTATGTTGAGTGTAACAAACCAGGCACAGAAAGACAAATACTTCACGATCTCATATGAAACTTATACAGAAAGTAAGAGGTATAGATACAAAGCACTTGTGGTGGGAGAAACAGAGAGATGGCCAAAGCATACAAAATTTTAAAAGGTCACTATGTAGGTGATGGGCATATTAATTAGCTTAATTTTTCTTTTTCTTTTCCTTTTTTTTTTTTTTTTTGAGTCAGAATCTCTCTCTGTCACCCAAGCTGGAGAGCAATGGCATGATCTCGGCTCAAGGCAATCTCCACCTCCTTTGTTCAAGTGATTCTCATGCCTCAGCCTCCCCAGTAGCTGGGATTACAGGCGGGCACCACTCCAAGCTAACTTTTGTATTTGTTTTTTTGTTTTGTTTTATTTTGTTTTTTTTAGTCCACATGGGGTTTTGTTATATCAGCCAAGTTGGTCTCTATTTTCTCACCTCAGGTGGCCCACCCATCTTGTCCTCCCAAAGTGCTGGGGTTAGAGCTATGATCCACTGTGCATTGCCACTTAGCTTGATTGTGGTATTTATTTCACAATGCATATGTATATTAACCACACTGTACACCTTCAGTATATACAATGTTTATTTGTCAATCATGCCTTAATAAAGAAGGATAAAATGGATTTCTTATCACTAGGTAAGCAAATTTAATTAAAAATGGTAAATAATTATTGTTTTAAAATACATATAAAATATAGCTAAAAATGACTCTCATTTATTATGTTTTGTTTTCTACAATGCTATGGATTTTTAAGATTATTCTTTAGAAAACTAGAAAACTTGAGTTTCACACAAATCAATTTGGTTCCCAGGCTGGTGAAGACCTGTAACCAGCACTGACATGAATTTCCATTATATTCTTTGGTCAAAACAGTAAGTGGCTTGGTAAAATCAGAGAAGATACAGATTCCATCTTGCTTTGGGTAAATTGGAAGGTAACACTGCAAAAGAGCATGTGGCTTGGGAATTATTATAACTGTCTTTACTCAAACAATTTGCTAAATTATACTCATAAAAATTTTGTATGATGTAAGACGCATAACGTGTAAATTAAGAATAATAAGAGATGTCATCCCAATATTATCTATTTTTAAATGAAACAGAAATGTGTTTAATGAAAATTTGCTCTGAAATATCTGTTACATGAGCTTTTGATAGTAAGGAGTTATTTGCAGATTTTATTATTTAAGTAATTTAATATGTATAATAATTATAAGTAAAACAATACTAGGTACATATTAGCATTTAATTTAGAAATAAATAGCATTAAATATTAAGTTGAATACTTAGAACTTTATAATTAATATGAATAATTTGGAATTTTTCATAGAAATGATTGAGGAGAGTCAAGGATCTGATATTGCAAATTATTTTCATGTGAAACTAAGCTATGCTTATGTTATGTAAAAAACAAAGGCAGAATATTAATATTCAGCTAAAGTAATAGACAAACCCTCTCTGATCTTTTTATTAAAACACAAAGTAATTGATAATAGGCCAGAAAAAATAATATGTAAATCATGTGTCTCATAAAATTATTAAAACTGTGTCACCAAAAAAATAATTACTCTGGGGTAATTATTAGCTTAGTAGTTTAAAAAGTACAGTTTCTGTGTTCCAGCTTTACTTTCAATTCATGTTAAATAACCTCTTAAATAATTTGAGGCTACTTCCATCATAATTTAAATGGAAAAACTAATACCTAGCAAGTATATGTAAAGCTTTATGCACATGCATATATTTTCATAGACAACAATAAAATAGTATGATTATGGAAATCTATAAGATTTCTATGAGATGAGTTTTATTTTTTTAAATCTGTACTCAGTATTTTCTCTGCGACTTGAGCATAAACTCTTCTGTAGGAACACACTATAATCTCACAAACTCTGGTTGTTTTGTAGAAACATTGTGTACTAACACATCTCTGGTAGACTTGAGTGAATAACTTTTACTTAAAATAATTAGTAAAGTGCATGCATGTGCATATGTTTATGTATGAGGTGTCTGCATGCACATGTGGGTGTTTGTGTTCTGTGGGGGTAATTCCATACTTTCCATTTCACTCTATTCAGGCCAGGTTAATAAACTAATGGGCTAGGTACCTAATTTCAGATTTCTTAAGAAAAGGACAATCAAGAGTAAAGGGTCATCATTAGCATTACTCATCATCTTTATCATTAAAATTTGTATTTCCGTTACTACTTTTCAAAATAAAAGTTTGATTGATTAGCAGTTAGCCATGTTAATTTTTAACATAACAGAGCAATGTTATCAGTTACTGCTACGGTATCAATGTTTGTATTCTCATAAAATTCATATCTTGAAGTCTAAATCTCCAATATAGTGACATTTGGAGGTGGACCTTTGAGAGGTCGATGAGGACACTGGGTGGAGTCCTTTTGAATTGATTATTCTTTTTTAGTAATCTGAACTAAGACAAGTACTTAGTACTTTAGCATTTAGAATAAAAAACTATCAAAAGAAAGAAGTTAATTTATGTTGAAAAATGCTGAGTGTATGATTGCTGAGAAATGCTGAGTGTATGATAAAATATATTGTGTGCTACGAACACCGGCAAGGGAAACCTAGCGGACCCCGCCATGTGGAAAAGAACTTGGGGCATTCTAAAGTAGCAAGACAGTATATGTATATGGTACACTGGTTAAAACAATTCTTTAAGCACGAAATACATGACCCTGCCCCCGCGGCTCCCTCGTGGAGAATACTTCTTAGTTTGTCTGTAGTCAGTGGTAAGCAGGCACCAGCTGCCTACCTAGTTTATCTTGGTTCTAGCAGAAAACACAGAACTCCTGTTTGTTAATAATAATCACCTATTCAGAGACAATAAATATATGGATCTGCTCTAGGCCCTCAGTTCAGAATGCTGTCAGCTTCCTGAGGCTCTCAGTTCGGAAGGCTTTGGCCCCCCGATTGTCCCACTTATCTGGGTGTCTGCTTCTTAATGCCTTCGGTGCCACCTAGGTAGGGGTCTCTAAAGCTTAGCTGGACTCGATAAATATGACCTATTACTAGCATGGACAACAATTCAGCATAAATATGTGGAACTGACAGTTAAACAACTGACTGAGGAAAAAGCTAATAATAGCTAATAAAATGCTTGGGATTAATTTCTTGATAAATTATTATAATGTAGAAAACTACTAGATGTTTATTTGAAAACTGATGAAAATACTCAAATTCAAATAAACAGATATTGTCTGATGATTTTAAAATTGTAAATAGTTAAATTATAATCACAAAATTTGAAAAAGATTGAATAAATCTTTCGAAGTTTTTTCATCCCCCATAGAACTTCTGAAAGTCAGTTTATCAATTCACGTATTTTTCTTCAGCATTTCTTCTTTATAACATAAATTTTTACATTTTCACATTTTGCCTTTGATTTGGTCCCCTACTTTTAACCTTCCATTTTCGAGTGCTCTTCACTTTGAGAAGCACAGCAGCATCCAACAATGAGGAGGAAGTTTTCCCAGGCAGCAACGGAAAGCATCATGGTAATGAAAGGGATGATTGTGGGTCCCTGCCTTTGCTATAATTGAAAATTGAGTATAGAGCCTTTTTCATTTAACTTTATTGCTTGAGTTCAAACCACTGTATAGAAAAGAAAGCAATAGTAGAGTAATTTTTCTAATGTTACTTTCCTAACCATATAACAATTTGAAACCTAGCATTAAAGTTAAGCTCAAGAGGCAATTGAATTTATTCAATTACAACTATGTGAAATAAGCATAATGATCAGTTTCATTATTAGAAATGCACTGCTTGCCAAATATTTACTTACTAACCTGGCTATTGATTTTCTTTATCAGATTGAAAACAGGTAATCACTGGAGAGAATGGTTCAGTTATTTAATTTATACTAATTTCCAGTGAAAACTCTGTTATACCATGGTAATTCTAGAAGCTGGAATAATGATTTTTGAGTGCTGAATGAGTATTGTGCCTTCTATGGATATTAGGTGAATTTTATCAAATGCCATCTTTCTTTTAAAGCGTCATTGTAAACACTAATAATGCTATTTCAGAGGATAAACATGATATTATCTAGTGAAAAAGCATCATGGTATATGTCAGTAATCATGATTTTAATACTCTCTAAAACTTACTGCACTCTTTGAAAACAAAACATCATTAATTTAAATGTAAGTCAGATGTCCTGGGTTTGAACGCCTTATAACTTCTTTTCAGTCCTATAATCTTGTGTCAACTCTTTAACCTGTTGGGGCATCATTATTAACGTATGTTCAAATTATTTTAAAAATATATTTAAATCCACAGACTATTGCTTCTGTTCAACATTAAAAAGTGGGACTGGATATATTTCATACCTGAAACAACTAAAAACATACAAAATGTATTAAATCAATTATTCTACACAATGGGTAAGAAAAGGCAGTACTCTTAGGCAACAAAAGTCTTAAGCAACAAAAGACTCAGTAGTCCCTGAGAGATAGAAATAAAAATGAACACTATGATTATTCAAACTTTCTTCCTAGAGAGTTTCTGGTCTTTGGCACAGGGAGAGGAGACTTTGAGTAGCCCCATTGAATTGAGAAGATAAAGTTTAGTGTTTGAGAGGTTAAGACTGCTAGGATTCAAAGAGTAGAACATGATGAAAAGAGAGCTGCCCAGAGAGACAGTGCTGGAAATCTGCATTGAGTTTTCTATGAGTCTTCAGAAAAATACTGATCAGTAGTGCTCTTCCTGATCATAAGTACTCTCTCTTTGTATAAAGGACATATATTAGTACCTGTTACCACCCACCACAGTGGAATTTCTCACAATTTATGGGGCATCCACAATTGTTTTGCCTCAATAGTGAGATAAAATTATCCTTCACTAAATGCTACTGTTGCCCCACCTAAGGAAGCTTACAACCAACAAGTGAAATAATCAATCTGAGTTGAAGCCACGTAGCTGTATCCCAGAGAAAAACGGAAACCTGATCATGGGGACATGGTTAATTGCTCACATGGGTTACTTCACTCCACAGCCCCTCCAGAGGATTGCATGACCCATATATCCCACCATAAATTACATTGTCAGAAAAATAGACATGGCCTAAGGCTCCCAGCTATAAAAAGACACAGTTTGCAGCAGGGTGTTCCAAAGGTTTAGAGATTACATTCCATGAATGGAGGTCAAAAACAAGACATCTTGGGCAGGAAAAGTTTCTTTGATACACAACAATGAATTGAGATTTCTAAAGTATATAAATCCAGAATTCTATATCAATGAAAGTATCTTTCAAACACAAAAGCAGAAACTTTTTCAGACACACAAAATGGAAGACATTTATCAATTCTAGTCCCAAGAATAAGAAACGTTCAATGCAATTCTATAGGCAGAAAGAAAATTATGAAAGATGAAAGTGTAACTAGGTTTTGGGGTGCCAGGGAGGCACAGCTCCCCCGAGAGAATGTTGTAGGTTCTTGGTCTCCGCTCTCTCAAGAATGAGGGAGGAGACCACAGCAGGTGCATTTGCAAAGTAAATACAGACACAAAAAGTGTTGCAGAAAAATAAATTTATTTACGTAGAGAAAGAGGAAAAAAAGGAGAAGAGAGAGAACTTCCATACTAGACAGCGAGCGTGTGGAAGGGAATCCAGAGGGAAAAATCGAGGAGAGAGGGAGAGACAGCTTCCATGAGGGTGGCAGAGAATACAAACATGGAGTCAAAGGGATGTGGAAGAAGCAGACTTTTAACCTGGGAGGACCTCCCACCTCCTCTAAGTTCTCTGGCCAATGAAAGGGGTTCCTTAGAACTTCCGCTGAAGTGATTGACTTTTGATTTTTCCCATGTCCACAAAAATTACAACAGAGACCTTTAAATCTCCCGGATGGAGAGAGATGGGAGGGTGGCATGGCACTGGGAAGTTCTTGCCCTTAAAAGTACACCCGCTCATGGACCCAGAAGGAGAAAACCTTCCCTCAAAAGTATGTATCTACATAAGTAATGAAGAGCACCAGAGCTGGTAGCTATAGGATTAATATGTTTTTTTTTTCTTATTATTTAAATCCTCATGAAAGATCATTGATTTTTTTTTAAAGTAAAATAATAAGAATGTAATATGGAGTTTGTAACATATGCATAAAAATGCACAACAACAATAGCACAAAGGCTAAGAGAAATGAAAGTATACTATTGTTCCCTCAACAAAGCTTAAAAATGCAAAGTGGAAGGACAAAACCTTACATGAGGTAAAATTCTCATACTCTACATGAAGTGCTATAATGTCACTTGAAGGGAGACTTAAAAGGTTAGAAATGTGGAGCATAAATCCTAATGCAGCTGCTAAAACAACACAATGGAGTCTAAAATAAATAATATATTTGTATAAAAATAACAACATTCTTAAAATATTTTTAGGATTAAACAAATGATGCATTTAAAGTACTTAGGTGGGTCCCTTTTTACTGCATTGTAAATGTTCAAATTGTTACTTTTAGTTAATAATTTTAAGTAAATTTCATCACTTCTAAGCTTCAGCTTCCTCTTCTGAGAAAAGGAAACAGTCCCACTATGTATGTTGTTGCTGTGTTGAGTTTTTTGGGGGGAGTAAGGAGACAGACAGAGTCTTGCTCTGTCACCCAGGCTGGAGTGTAGTGGTTTGATCTCAGCTCACTGCAACCTCCACCTCCTGGATTCAAGCAATTCTCCCACCTCAGCCTCCGAAAAGCTGGGATTACAGGTGCCCGACATCACACCAGGCTAATTTTTGTATTTTTAGTAGAGATGAGGTTTCACCGTGTGTCACACTGTTTTTAAACTCCTGGCCTCAAGTGATCACACCTCAGCCTCCCGAAGTGCTAAATGCCTTTTAAAAACACCAGGATTCATTTCACCCGATATACATTTATATTTATATCACATGATAAACTTTTTAATTTAATTACCTTACTTTATTTTCTTGTGGTTATACGATAATCCTGATACCACTGATGTTCCACCAGATTTCAAATGTGACTTTTATGAGAGACTACATGATTACATACAGTTCAATATGTCTTTAGAATTTCTATCGCAGTTTAACTTTTAGGGCAATTACTATATTATTTTGATTGCTGCAAATTTAACAAACGGTTTTAAAATTTCTTAGAATAAGCATTTTCTTATTACTCTTCCTTTTTAAAATTTTATAATGTTTATGTACATTTATTCTTCCAGGCAAAATTTGAAATAATTTTGTCCAGCCAAAAAATTGCATGCAAATTGCACCAAGTAGATAAATTAATTTCAAGCGATGCAGGTTCTTTTGCATTCAGTTTAGTTTTCCTCCCACTTAAAAGAATAATTTAGTTTTTGTTTGTTTGTTTGTTTGTTTTGCTTAGGGATAGCATGATCTCCTTTCACTTTGTTGCCATTCTCTACAGTAGTAAGAGGAGAGTTTCTTAATCATCTTCTCCAGATGACTTATTTTCATTGTCCTCAGTGTTGATTTTGCCTTATTCTAATACAGATATAGTTAGTTTCTGCTAAGACATTATTTTTTTCTATGGTCCTTCTTAATTCTTTTTTTTTTTTTTTCAAATCTGTGCATTATAAACTAAATGTTTTCTTTGATATTCTTGACCATCTAAAACAATTGTTATCGGCATTTTCTTCTGTTTGATGCAATAACTTTATATATGGCATTCATCTAAAAAAAAAAAGGCTACTTGGTAAATCTTAATTTAGAGGCTACTTGGTAAATCTCAGAATAACTGGGAAGATAAAACTCATAGTCAAAAAAAAATGGCCCAAATTTAGACGTTTTAGTGGGCAGGGAACACAGACAAACTCACATAAAGGAAATGTTCTGTGGATGGCCCCGTCTCTGTCTCTGCAGATGCTAATGGCATTTTCACCATCACTGACTGCCATTGCTGAATACAGCTTATGCTGCTGTTGTATTTCCACGAGAAGGATTGGTTCTCAGACCTGCTTCTTTAAATTACTTGTTCCAGGTTAAAAATCGTATGTTGGATCAGCAGATTGAGTCTGTCATTTGTCTGTAGCTCTCTGGAATTCGTGCTGGTGTGTGAATGTGGGTGTGCGGTTAGGACAAACAAGTAGGCTTCCTAGCTGTTACATTAGAAGATAGCCTTCACATTTTATCAGTCCTCTTTTGTGGAGAATCACTGCTGTCAGAATGTTTACAAATTTTGGAATTCATAGTAAAATCTATCACAAGATTCAGTTCATTTTAATCTGTTTCCACCCCGAAATATAAATATAGTATTCTTCTTATGACACTTCTGAAAGAAAAATAAAACTGATTGTCCGTAACGTATCAACACACTCAACCGAACGTGTGCTTACTTCCCCTACCCAAAGTCTCATCAAAGGACCCAAGACTATGTTCTAGTCCATGCCCCAGATTTCTTGGTGGCATACTTTTCTATTTCTGTTTTAATCCCAGTTAAAGAAAAAAAGAAAAGAAATCACCCAAAGTATGTAATATAGACATGAAACTACAGAGAAGATGATCTGTGAGTGCTGGAAAGTCCTCATTTCTGCAGCTGATCACAAAGCTGTAGCCTTGCTTTATGGTGCTGAACCTCTCACACCTTTCTACATTCTCTTTGTTTTCAAGTAACACCTTGGTGGACTAAGTTTTTCACCTAGTGCAATGACTCAAACTTTCATTGCTGAGGTAATGGATATCTTTCTGATAGGGTCTTGTATAGATGAGGATTATTTCCATGAAGTTTTACACTAGTCATTGGTAGAATAAAGAAAGACCTCAGATGTTCCCTTTTCTTCTCTTCATACTTCTTACGGCTGTTGTTACAGTCCTACGCTATCCCTGATTACGACCAGACTTAGTCCCGAGACAATGCTAACACCCTATTCTCGTTTTTTGGTTTTTTTTTTTTTTTTCCATTAGTATTTAAGAAGCAAAAGTGCCAAAAGAACTAGGAGGAATCTTCTCTTCTAAATTAATAGGAACCCTACTGTCTCCTATTTCAACCATTACACTTCTAATTACTAAATCATTTAACTGAGTAGCACCCCTGGATGCTGGAATAGGAGACAATCATTTTGGAAAGAAATCATTAGAGAAAATCATAAAATGTATTAGCTACATTTCTGCTCCATTATGTGCGACATCACCCATTACCTGCAGAGCCTGACTCAAGGACTTATGAATGAATGCACTCTCCCACCATCACAGTGATACAAGTGTGCTAGAGATGGCCATTGGTTGCTTTCAGAGGACAAAATGCAACCAACTGACTAAGACCCTCTGTCCAGCCATTTTTATTCTGTCAAGATTTTACAACAGAGATTCAAAGTTAACATACTTGTGGATAATTAGCATGGTTAAAAGGGTAGTTATAGGAATGATAAAAGCTTTAGGTCTGGACCAGAGTAAACACTATTAACAGGTAATTCCCATTTTATCTCCTCTTGAGAGGCACAAAGTTTACATGAGTAAACAGTAGAGACAAAGGGATGTGGGGTAAACAGACTTGACTGGGAAGAGCCTCTTATTGTCCCTATCTTTTCTCTAACTTAATGGATCTGCTGGCTGCCTTCAAACTGCCTGAATAAAACCTTTTGACCTCCCAAAAGGTTAGCGATTACAATCTATAATTATTCTTAATAGTTAATATCTTGCCAACCACCCCAAGTGAATATCAAAAATTATGTACTTACAGTATTTGGGATATGAAAAAAGCAGCACCAGTTTATCCAGAACAGGCAATTTATTCTGCAAGATGTCACCCCAAATTTGAGGGAATCTTAAATTTAACATCCCTCTTTTTTAATAATTTAGCATCATCCGAGTGAATTAAAACATGAATTAAGCAGTGTATTCCATGGGCATAAGCTATTGCCTTACTTTGTTCATTGCAGAATTACTATCTTTTTAAGTAGTGCTGCTGTGTAGGATATGACAATATAATTAAAGTATTCTACACCTAGCAACATGATAGAATTTAAAAGCCTCTTCATGATGGCATGGGTCCAAAGTAATCAACTAGCTTTTCTTTGTAGAGGAATATGATATTCTATCACCTGCTCTGCTTTGGTCACTGCTGCTGGACTATTAAATAACTTTAAAATGACTGCCAGTTTCACCTTGAGTAAGGCAGGGCATGCCTTCCACCTTATACAGCTCTGTCATTATACTCATGTAATTAACAATTTCATTGAGCAAAATTGAGCTAGCTGTGGAAAAAAAATGGCTGACTTGAAGCCACAAGGAGGTCATTTTTCCCTCTTTATTGTGGAATATTTAGTAATCATTCAAATAGATAAATATTATCCTACTCTGTTTTTATTACAAACAGTAATTTTTACATATTTCTTTCCCAAAACTGTATCAACCAATCTTCCTCTTACGTCTTTACTTATATGCACAAGTTTTTGAAGGAATCAGAATGTCAGTAGGTCAAACCCTTCATTTGATGGAAATATCTATGCCGAATACTCAGGAATTGTCAAAGCAAGATGCTTAGTATTCTGTTGAATCCAATCGCCATACTCCATTATTTTAACCAGTGGAAAGTAACAAGTAGTGGTCTTTGGTTCTCCAAAAGTTAATGTCAATATCTGGAAAAGATCAAGGTATTTTCTTTCCATACTGCAAAACGAAATTGATAAATGGCCATAAGTCACTATGTTCATATCATTCTGTATCAAAAACAAAAATCAATGTGAATCATAATTTAAATTTACTATTCTGTCTCTACTGCTTATTATGGTAATTGTTTCAATCATACCTCTAGCAGATAAGTGTTATTACTTTTTTTCTAACACTTTAGGATTCTCTTTCATGCTTATTGAAATACTTGACCTAAAATATTTCTCAATATGTTGTCATAACCTTCCCCAATGTGTTTTTTAAGGTCCTGATAAAGAGTTGTCTACTTTTTCTTGGAGCTTGTCATAATTTTCATTATGAGAATTAGCATGATTATTGCTAATAGTTAGAATTATTATACTTTATCATATATTTACATATATGTTATTCTCATATATTATTTATGCAGACATATATTATATATATGATTTAATTCTCACAATAGACCCCAGAGAAAAATAACATTATTAACTCATTTTATAAAGAGGAAATGCAATGACTTGCAAAAAATCATATATTTTAGAAATAAATGTACATGTCACATATGTTAAAATCACTCCAGCATTCCCATCCTCCTTACACTTTGGTTTTTTTTTTTTTTTTTTTTTTTTTTTTGCATCTCAACTCAATTTGCTCAGTGCCATAGGTGAATTGGGTTTCAGTTAACCAAGCAAGCGGGCAAGAAAGCAATTAAAACCACTCCCAGTTATTCCAGTTTGCTCGTTAAAGAAAAATAAACAAACCCTCTGAGTTCGTGAATCTCAACCATTGCTGAACATTGTAGTTACTTCTGAGGCTTGTAGAAATTATTGATGTCAAAATCACACTCCAAATCAATTAAATTAAGGTCTCATGGGTGGATACTCAAGCATAGATTTTGAAAGATTTTCCAGAAAGGCAAATACCGCCTAATCAACTAGGTAATACATGGTTATCTAAAGAGATAAGAGGATGAATTGAAGTGTACGGATGTATCACATATTCTGAATTCTCAAATACATGATTCTAAGGATCCCATTCTTTCTCACTTTTTCCCTGAACACGTCCTAACTGTTAAGGTAAACATCTGGCAAGACTGTGAGTGCAATCAATGCTATCTACTCAATTATTAGGAACAAATTGTGCATTTGGGTTTTGGTTAATCAACCCTATGGTTGTGAGAGATAGAGGTCTATTTTACACACGTAGAGAATATCTCAAGGATTTATCTGCCAATATTTTCAAGGCTGTGTTATCTTTTAACATAGGTAACACTGACCACTCTGACCACTCTGACCCATGGTCTTTGAATTACTAGTATCCTTCATTCTCTATGACAACAGACATGTGTTCCTCAGAGTATCTTCTTTAATAGACACTTCATTAAAGTTTCCCATTGCTAGGTACCCATTAGCAATAATTTATTTTGCTATTTTGTGACTACATGCCATCGAATGATTATACCTTTAAATACTAAAGGGGATTTTACTACCTTGAGCACCACTGATTTTTCTTTACCTTATTCCTGAAGTGTTGTTGCCTACAGACCCACTACATTCATCTTTCTACTCATGTTGTAAAAATTAGAAAAAGCTTTTCATTTATTTAAGTAGATTGTTTCTCAAATATTGTATTTTCCTAAAGGTTTCTCTTAATCAGCTTTTTAATGCAAGTCTTTCATTTTAACTTTCATAATTTTACTATGTTTTATGTATTCAGTTCTTATTATAAATTGTCTCTTCTACTGAATTACTAATTAGCTCATGAAAAGAAGATAAATACCGGATTTTTGTGTATCTATATCTCAGATAGCGCCTCGTGTTTGATTACGCAGGTAAAAATGTTTTGCAATCGTTGCAGCATCTATTCAAAGCTGGGTCCACTGAGAATGAATAAATATCAGGATGTAAATGAACTATTAGAAAAGTAGAAAGATCCGTGTAATAAAAGAAAACAAAATACAGATCTTATAGAATCAATGAATGCTAATAGAAAACGTACAATAACAATGGTGAAACACCCAATTAATTATTTATGTAGTGTGTTTATGAGGTACCACTCAGAAAGAAATTACAGGTTATTAAGAACATAAAAACAAACACCTAGGCAAATAGTTACCAGTTGAAGAACTCAAAAACTGCTGCTCTTCTGAGACTAGCGTATTTTGTGGGACAAATTAGACTTTTTCGAGATTTTGGTAATACCAGTAATAATCACCTACTTTTCTTTCCCTTCCGTTTTCTTTCTTTCCTATTTGCATATATCCCTCTATTTTTTTTTTTTTTATTTTCAAACTTACCCTGAGAGTTCATAGTTTCTCCCTTGTTGCTAAAGGCTAGATCTAAATTTAAATAGTATTTCTTAAAAATCTAGAAGTGCCTTCAGGTTCTTTAGGGGACTGAGTATTTCCAGGAATGACATTTTTGGAGTAAAATAAATAAACGTATAAATAGTGCCTGATCATATAGAAAGATATATTTAATATATGAAGAGATTGTCTTTAATGCATGTTGTACAATTGAAACTCACAATATTTTTAAGGCATCTTATTTTAGACTTTTTTTTTTTTTGTAGTTTTTTAAGTAAACCACAATTACAAATATTATTATAAAACTCTGGAAAGCATACAAAAAAAAGTTACCTTTACTGCTGTTTTACAGATAAATATATTTAGTGTCAAGGAATTGAAAATTTGTACCTAAATCAAGCAAATGTTAAAATGGCTCGAGGAATATTTGGTAGAAGGTTTTCTCAATCCAGATTCAGGCTCTGCCTCCACAGTACTAAACAGATTCGTGGGCAGATGGCCATTTGTCCAAGTGCTGGTAAAAATGACATGCAGTTTGAGAATAGTTGTAGGAAAAGAAAGAATAGCTGAAATTTTGCCTGTTGGTTTTTCTGTGGAAGAGTCATTTCATTTTTTTTTCCTCTCCACTGAAAACCAGTAGGAAAAAGTAAAAATAGTTGTGTATTTAATACATAATAAGCCAATGCTGACTTTAATACTTTTCAGCAAGGAAATGTAAAACAAAACAAAATATTTAAATACTAAAACAAAAATAGAAACAAAAGAAGAAAATGTGTTAGCCTTCTTTCATGTTTCTTTGGTCTCTTCTTTTATTGTATGTATAGTCTACATCATTTTGGTTATTATCATTATAATTTCTCTTTCTATATTTTCATTCTAGCTAATTTTAATTGTTATTTTTATACAACAATAAGCTTTAATAAGCTATTTGGTCATTCTTGCTCTTCATGTCTGTAGAAGATTTGTTTTATATATTGTTATAATGTTTTGGAGTCAAATTTTGCCTGGAAAACCTTTTAAAGCTAATGAGGCATTAGTCTTTGTTATTATTATATGTAGGTGAAACATTTCCTTGACCCTACGTTTAGTACCCAAAGTTATTTCCTTCAATTATTTGTAAAAATTAATCCATCATTTTACTGTATCTGGAGATGCTGTTAGGAAGTTTGAGGCAAATCTGATTTTTGTTGCTTTAAAAGTGATTTCCTATTTTTCTGTTTTTCTTTCATATAAATTTTGTCATGTTTTGTATATTTTGAATAATTTTAATTTGAAAATTGTTATCTTTAATTCTTGCAAGTGTATATTCAGTAATACGTCAAATGTTGTATGTCTTTTTTAAAAATCACTTTTTATGTGGACCTATGTACATCCCTCCTCGGTATTTTTATCCTATATTTAATATCATTTCATCATTTTCTGTTGTTTTTGGGTGGAAACCTTTTACAATTTTATTTTTCAGCTACTTATTTATTTTTCAGTGTGTTAGTCCTGAAAATGTTCATAAATCTATATCTTTATCCAGTAATACACAGAGATAATTTCCAATACTATATAATTTAAACAGAATTGTTCTATTTAGAATTTTTTCTATTCCAATCTTATTTTATTTTGATAATATCTTCTTTTTCAACTTAAATGCATTGATTTTTTTGTTTTAAATTATCATCTATTAGTTTCAGTATTTCTGCTTCAGATGAACTTCATGGTACAGTTTGTTATTTTTCTTCAGGAATTATATGTTGTAGTGTCTAGTATTTTGGTGTGAGCTCATATTGCCTTTGGGGAAATAAGCTATTCTGTATATAGTAATATAGGACATATTTTGAAGCCTAAATTCTGGTCTGTGTCTGCTCTAGTGAATTTAAAGACATAGAAAGCAGAGAGGCGTAGGCATCACTCACATAAGACAGATATTTGTTGCCACTCTACCAAGTTACTCTTCAGGTTAGATTTCATATTTGGTATTTAGAAGCAGCAGTTTCATTTACAATCCACCAGCCCTTAGAAATTAGAGTGAGAGTGGTAGCAATAATTGCTGAAGGCAGCTAGGCCTTTCACAAATAATTTCATTAACTCTTCCCCCACAAAGGGATGCCTGACATGACATTGACTAGGCTTGCAATTTGGGCTTTAAGATCATGAATTACTTTTCTCTTTTTTCTCATAACATCACTTACATGTTGCGTCTCCACACAGAGAAGGGTTTACTGGAGTTACTACCATCCCTCCATCTCATAAACTTTCCTCCTAAAATTTTTTCTCTATTATTCAAAACAGTGTAGCTCAGCGGCATATATTGGAACCCTTGATTTATTTTGCATGGCCAATGTTTGGGATGCTCTCTGCTTAATGGAACACTATCATCTTAGGGTTCTTCCACACACATTACAAAACTAGCAAAGGGTTTGAAATGAAAACTTCTCAATTATATTCCTATCAGCATGTAATATTCAGCCCTTCTTAGAAAAGAGGAAGCACTACAATCAGCAGGCCCAGCCCTGCATTTTGCAGAGTTAATGGCAGGAGTAAAAATGGAGACACAGAGATATATCTAAAGATTTAGCATATATAAACAAACCTAACAAATGCTGTGAAATAAGATCTCTTCTATCCTCTTTAATTGCAAATTTACACACATGTGTGTAAAGCTATTTTTAAATAGCTTTAATGTTAAACATGATGAATAAGGTTGAATTTAATAATTTTTGGGCACATATGAGTGTTTTGCTATTTTGCTAGTGATGTTTAAATAGGTAATAAAATAAAAACATAGTTTGTAAAATTTTATGCTTTTATTCTGTGTGTATTACTTTCTCTTGCTTTTATTTTTATGTCAGAAATTATTTGGGTACATTAAAGATCAAATACTTTATAATCAATTGAAAGTGGTGATCCAAAAGTATAAAACTGTAAACCTATTCAAAGAAGACAAATATTGAATTATCACAACAGAGGCAAATTAAAATTAATGTTGAAATCAAAATATTACAAATGATTTAATGTTCTCAAAGTAGTATCATTCCAAAATTTAAAAAAATTATGTTAGAATTAAAATAAAAATGTAATTATAGTAGTTGTAACTTTCAGGGAAAACGCTTAAATTGTTTTATCTATTTTTCAAAGTTTAATGAAATCTTATTGACTATTCTAAAAAGAAAATTATTAACAAAACTGGTTTAATATCTCTCTGGCTGACAATATAAAGAGACTTGGCATAACAGTTTACCAATGTTTTGTCTAGAAAAAAATACGAATACACATTTAAGATCATGACTTATTATGAATGTTTCTCAGCATCATGTGAAATTGAAAATGTCAAGTTCAATTGTTATTACCCTCTGGAACCATGAATAAAATGTAAAGAGATGAGGAGTGGGGAGAGGAAAAGGAAGGGTAAAAGATGTCTACCACCACAGGAAGGTGATTTCAAAGTTATGAATGAATAATTGCATTAAATAATTTGTCTTTTTTTCTGATGAAAGAAGTTCTTTCACACATTCCTCTCTACACTCTGAAACAGGGTGCATCATCCAAATTAAGAGTAACATAACTCAAACACCTTTATAGGTTTTGGGAGAGTCACCCGGTATTAGTCTGTTCTCACACTGCTAACAAAGACATACCTGAGATTTGGAAATTTATAAAGCAAAAAGATTTAATTGACTCTCAGTTCCACATGGCTGGGGAGGCCTCACAATCATGAGAAGGTGAAAGAGGAGCAAAGTCATGTCTTATATGTTGGCAGGCCAGAGAGCATGTGCAGGGGAACACCCCTTTATAAAAGCATCAGATCTTGTGAGACTTATTCACAATCATGAAAACAGCACAGGAAAGACATGCCCCCATGATTCAATTACCTCCCACTGGGTTCCTCCTATGACATATGGGAATTATGGGAGCTACAGTTAAAGATGAGATTTGGATGGGGACACAGCCAAACCATATCACACCCTTTCATTTGAGAATACAGGGATAGAGTTAGGAAGAATTTTCACTAAGGCCTAATCATTGCTAGCGATGAGAGTAGCTGTTTAGAGTTATAAGTCTTTTCTGTACCAGATATAAGCTCCAGATTTCCAGTTTAAAAAAAAAAAAAGGCAACCATTTTGTTTTGTTTCATTTTGTTTTTGAGATGGAGTTTCACTCAGTCACCCATGCAGGAATGCAATGGCACAATCTCCACTCACTGCAACTTCTGCCTCCTGGGTTCAAGTGATTCCCCCATGTCAGCCTCCTGAGTAGCTGGGATTATAGGCACACGCCACCACACCCAGCTATTTTTTTTTTTTTTTGTATTTTTAGTAGAGATGGGGTTTCACCATGTTGGCCAGGTTGGTCTCGAATGTCTGACCTTGTGATCCACCCACACAGGCTTCCCAAAGTGCTGAGATTACAGGCATGATCATTTTTTTTAATGCATTTATTTTTATTTCTTTGTAATAGGTGGAGACTTCTAAGAAACCCAATCCCCTTGTCTGAGTCTGAAGACAATACTGAAAAACATTTTTTTAAAATATCAGTTGTGACATGAAACATTTGTGACAATGCTTAGCATATAGTAGTTGACTAATATATATTTTTGAATAAATGTTATTATTATCATCATGTGATTTGAGGTATAATGCCTAATAGATATACAAATTATTCCTAATTATGATCTGAAATTTTGCTAATTAGTATTCATACAATTTTATGGTGGGAGATAATTATCTCTGGATCTCTCACATGTTTGCATGTTTTACACACAGAAGCCCTGACTGCCTTTTTTCTATCTTTACAGAAATGTTTGTACAGCAAACAGCCTTAAAAAATAAGGCTTCTCCCAGAGAAGAAAAAAGCTGTTTCACTTATTTTCCAGTTTTAATAAAGATAATGTGTTCTTCTGGAGCAAAGATAGATATATTAACTTACATTATAAAATATTCAATTACATAGTATCAGTTTCCCTTGCCTGTAACACAACCTACTGCTTGTATAGCTATCATCTAGCCCTCTTCATGTTTTTTTGTGAGTACTGGAGTTTGAGGAACCAGCACAAGAAAAATCTGTTGCTCTGGTTACTGCTATTGCTGTGAGTAATAAATTTATTTGACGGCGACTCTAGAGTCTCATTTTTACTGCCAGAATCCATGAAACTGTGACATAACTAGCTAGATAGGAAGTAGTGTAAGATCTCAGACCAAGTACAGCTTTCCTGGTAAAGACAGGCTCATGATACTGATAGAGGCATGGCTTTAGCAAGAGAAAGATAAGGTCATCACAAGCTGAAAAATGGAACTTGAGGAACACCCATGTTTGTGTAGTCAACTGGGTATAAGGGCCCTTCATTTAATTGCCAGTTATGAGTTTTGAGACCATTGTGTAGGCAAATATATATTTTTAAAATACATGCATATATTTTATGTTGTCAGTAATAATATGACAATAAATTCAATTAAAAATAGGCAATATATTTGAAGACATACTTCCCAATGCAAGAAAAATGAATGGCCAATAAGCAATTGGAAATGTACTCAATAATTCATCATTAGTAAAATGTAAATTAGAACCACAATGAAATACTACTATTAAAACAACAATGAGCTACTACTGGACACCCACTAGAATCTTTAACAATAAAACACTGAAAATACCTAGTATTGACATTTTCATTAAGTGTTTGTGGGAATATAAAAGAGCACAATCACTTTAGAAAATAGTCTGGAAATTCCTTATAAACATATGCTTAACATATAATGCACTAATTCTATTCCTAGTTATTTGCCCAAAAAAATGCAAAAATATGTCAATACAAGTACAAAGTGTTTAAGACGGCTTTCTTTAAAAACAGCCAGAAATTGGAAACTTCCCAAATGTTCATCAATAGATAAAAAGATAAACAGATTGTGTTATATCAAAACTTGGATTACTGCCCCAAAATAATTAGGAATAAACTACTGATTCACCTAACCCAGATGAATCTAAAAATTACTATGCGAGTGAAAAACGCCAATTGCAACTAAGTTCTCCCTGGATTATTCCATTTACATGGAATTCTAAGAACGGCAAAATTAGTCTATCTTGGCAAAATGTAGACCATTGGTTACCTGAAACTGGCAGTGTGAGGGATGTACTACAGAGAAACGTGAGAGAACATTTCAGGATGATACAAACGTTCTGCATCTTGATTGTCGTGGTGCTGTACATTTGTCAATACCAACTGAACTTTAATGTTTAGATCATGTATGTTTTATTGCATGTAGATAATACCTCAAAATTTTATTTTTAAAATTGACTGAGTTTATGTCAATAAAATGAATGGTCCAAGGAAAAAATGGTAATTTAGGAAGAGTGCCTATTTTTTTAAAAATAATTTTTAAAACAAACTTTGCATTTCATTCTAAATACTTAATCAAAACACACCACTTAGAAGAATCAAAGGGCCGTTGTTGTTTAGCCAAAAAGAGCAGAATTGTGTTATACAAAGAATCCCTTGAAAAGTACAATGCATATTAGAAACAAAAATAAATAAAATAGAATACCTAGGTATACATTTTCATGTATTTAATTTAATATCTGTTTCCTTCTATGAAACTAAAACTTTCTGAGGCCAGATGACTTTTTTTCTTATTTGTTGCTAGTGCTTGGCATACTGCTTGACTTACAGTAAGAAATCAGATCGTCATCTGTCACCTGAATGGCTATGTCAGTATCTAATCTTACTTCTTCTAGACCAAAAAGTATTTCTTGGTGTTACAGGCAGAGGCTCTTTTTAGATCAATTTTATAAAATGGTGTCAGTTAAATTATCCAAATTTACCTTCATTTTCTGTAGACATTGGCTGCTGCTAGGACCATTTACGGGTCACCGTAAAAGTCCACAGGCACTGGCACCTCTCACAGAGCTGCGCCTGTATGTATTTGACCATTACTCATAGAGTTACAAAGCCATGGAAAACAAATTCAACAATTTGCTCCCAGACAAGGCTTGCATTGGAGAGAAAAAGAAGCTATGAAGGTCTACAATTTACAGTGAATATAATTACATTTCACATAACTAGAGTTGATGCTATTATGGAAGAAATGACACAGCACTGAGGATTTTTCATCATTTTATATCTTGCCACCCTCTTATCAGTGCTTATTTCACTTTTCACTAGGTATAAAATTGACAGCGTTTGCTGCAGTTTGTACAGCTCTTCAGGATAGGCAATTTTGAGATAGTTTTCCTGAGTGCCTGGTTGAGTTAGTACAGAAGAACTGCACTATAAGCAATATGTTCAGATTTGGCAAATTATCAAAAGTAGCAACTAGATTTGCCCTGTGATCAAAAAGTAGCCCAAAATTGTGGGCTAAATGATGAAATACAGCAGAAATGAAAAAAAAATATTTTTTTGGACAACCTAAGAAAATTGAACATAAATTTCATTCTTTGCTAACAGGTATATGTGTGTATATGTGCAAAGGAATAAATTTTCTTAGGTTGAATGAAAGAATTATTATTTCTATTTCCTCTATTTTATCTTTTGTCCCACAGTTTGAGGCTACTTTTGGTTACACTGCAAATCTATTTGGAACTTTTGATAATTTGCCAAATCTGAACATGTTACAGTTATAGATAATATATATGACTGTATTATTATATATGACTATACTCATATATATACAATGTATGACTACCAAATATATATTATATATATATGACTATATAATATAGGAGCTTTATATATCTACATATATGTACTAAATATATATAACATATAATATTGAATCAATGTACAATAATGAATACAACAGAAGGGGTTCATCTTGAAACTTAATTGAGTTATGCTGGTCTGTATCATGTATCTTCTTGCATCTGGAACTGAACTGGTAAACCAGGATTTAACAACCCTTATCCAAGGACTCAATTTGAGAATACTGCTTCCTAAGCTGAAAGTAATCTCTTTGAATAGCTCTGCTAGGGGAATGATATCACTTTTAACAGTCAGTTTTTCATCCATTGTCACATCTCGCTTAAATCACTTGAATTCTCTAAACAAGTGCTTGAGGTTTATTTCAGAATGTTTCTAAAATACTTCAATTTCTATTGAGCATATCATCTCCTGGTGTGGGTAAGAAAGGAGTGAGGGCAAGGCAGGTGCAGAACAAAACTGGAAAGCAGGAAATGTGCATCGTTGTTGTCACGAGTCTCTACTCTCACAGACTCAATACCACATTAATGATACATGTTCGTCCATCTCCCGTACAGCCTAGAACCCCAAATTACTCAACTTGTCACACCTTCAGACTTGCCATCAGCAGAGTTGCTGAAGAAATTCTGTCATGTGTAGGCATGCATAACTATTAAACTTAAACATGCTGTATTTCTTAGAACTTATTTGCATTTAAGGAATGTAGATTTCAGCTAAAGAAATACGGTTAGAGTATGTGATTTCAGACATCAATAAATTTATAAATTTCTGACAAAATCATGAATGCAGCTGCCTAAATCAATTCATTACTAAACAGTGACTTCCCATGAAAATAAGACTTCTAAGAAATGACTCCAATTGGATAATCTTCATAGTGTGCATATATTCTGGGACAGATGACCCAGATGTGAACCTCATTTTTAGTAGCTCCATTTCATTTACATAAATCATGATACATTAAGCTGATTTAAACCAAAAGGGAACAGATTTTTATCTTTTGAATATATTTTTGGTATAAATCTCCGTGTTTTAAAAGTAGGGAACTTGAATGACCGAACAACAGTTTGAAGGAATAAATACAGTATTTTCAATATTTTTTTGTAGAGATAATGCATAGAATTGCAGACAAGTAAAAAATCTATGAAGTTGGACTGCTTCAGTGAAATTCTAACAGCATAAATTCTTGCTGGTAGTGTGGCCTTGGGCATGTTATTGTATAAACCATCTGTGCCTCAGCTGCTCATTTGTAAACTCCTTATTTATTCTCTTTAGTAAACTGGAGGTAGCGATAGAATTCTGATCATTGAATTGTTGTGAGAATGAAATGTGTTAATTCATGTGGAATGTGTTACACGTGGGTGGTACAAACAAAACACTGAGTTATTGTCAATCCTTATCTTTCCTGGGCAGGTTACATTTAATATTGAGTGGAATGGTCATAGCTGCTAGCTCAACTGAGATGATTAATGAAGTATACTTAAATTGAACAGTAAGGTACTTGCACAGTTATCATCTTTTCTAAATACTTACAAAATCACATGAGGTGTAACTGCTTTTCACAGGTGTGGAAACAGGCTCTTGGAAGCCACACAAGTCAAAGTGACTCGAACTTGAAATTTCTAGGCTAGAATGCCTTCTTATAAACCACAGTTGCTGTCCCTGAAGTATCCTGTCCTACTGAGCTGGGAATGAAGAGACAATTGTTATGAATGAGAGGCGTCCTCATGGCATATCAAGGATTTTAATGTACCAAACACACTAGACTTTATTTAGGTATACGCTTGTCCCCTGAGTCTGATGAGATTGCTGTGGCAATCCCTGGCTGAGTGTAACCTTAAACCTTCAAAAACCTGTGAGCCAGTTACACACCCTCCGTGCTCTGTACTCATAAGAATCACATTTCGATTCTAGCTGCAGTCAGAGAAAACTAAGTTAATAAGACATTACTGACCTGAAAATGTATCCAGGAAATTGAGTTAAACTTTGATGTGAAGGTTAGATTGACCTTTAACAGAACTGTTCTCTAATTTTTCTTCTTTTCCTTTTCTGAGTGCCTTGTCTCTATCCACCTTTCCATTTATCATTATCTAAGGGCATTATTTCATCTTTTTTCTAAGCCTTTCTGTCTTTTATCCTTTTTCTTTCAACCTAGGCTTCACATATCTTATTTCCTTTAAAAATTGTATTCTGTGAACTCTCTTCCCATATTTATCTTGCACTTTTACTCTTATATTTCTATTATATCTCACATCCTTGGGAACTTAGTAGGTTTTTAGGAACACTTGCTTAAGATTTTATAGTTTTAGGGCTTGACAGGTAGTTGGAGATCATTTAGTTTATTTTTTTATTTTACCTACAAAGCCACAAAGGTTGAGTAACTTTTTAAAAAGATAAACAGTTTGCTAGGAGATAGATCATTCAATTCATTTATATTTCTATAGTTCCACTGCTATATATTATTTTACCGATTAAAATCATGTTTGGGCCACTTGAAATGCCTTGTTTTCAGGATCTTCTTCAATGTCCCCTATTGTCTGCCTTTATTTTATTTTATTTTATTTTTTTGTATTGACATTTTGCAGATTAGGGATCATCTTATTGGTATTACTCAATGCTGTTCTTTACTGAACAAAGCACTTAAAAAGTAATTTTTGTTGATATTAAAAAGACATTCTGGTAAAGCGGTTTTTTTTTTTAATTAGTAATCTTTATTTTTTATTTCACAGCAAAATTGAGTGAGGAGTACAGAAAATTTCCTTATCCTTCGTATCCCCATACACTTACACAACCTCACTCACTACAGACCATCCACCAGTGTGGCATATCTGGTACAGTGAATGAACCTATATTGTTACAGGGTTATCATCCAAAGTCCATAGTTCACATTGAGGTTCACTCATGGTATTGCACAGGCATGGGTTTTAACATACGCATCAAGACATGTATCCACTACTATAATATTTATTCAACAGAATAGTGTCTTGCATCTGTGGTTGTGTGCCTGGTATTAATTTGAGAAAATTCTTACTGTTGCTTCAAATATTCCTTCTTTTCTTTTGTCTCTTTCTTTTTCTAGTTTTCCCATTCAGTATGTTTAGCACTTTGTAGTTCCATGGTTCTTGAGTACTGTTTTTATCTATCTTTCTCCTCTTTGCTTTTCAGTTTTGGAAGTTTCTATTTTCATATCCTCAAGCTCATAGATACTTTTCTCAGCTGTGTCTAGCCTGCTAATGCATCCATCAAAGACCTTCTTCATTTCTGTTACAATATATTTATCTCTAGCATTGCTTTTAAATTCTTTCTTAGAATTGCCGTTTCTCTGTTTACATTAGCTGTCATTATTGCACGTTCTCTTTTTTTTCCTACTAAAGCCTTTGCATATTAATGAAAGTTTCAGAATATCCTCGATTTGATGATTCCAACATTTCTGTCATGTCTGACTCTGGTTATGATACTTGCTCAGTGTCTTTAAACTGTGTTTTTTTATTTTTTAGTATGCCTTGTAATTTTTTGCTGAAAAATGAATATGATTTACAGTGTTAAAGTGACCACAGTAATATAATGGTAATGTTTTTGTAGAGAGAAATTATTCACTATAGTCCTTAAGTCATATTCTCAAGCTTTTGTGTGGGCTCTTTTTCTGTCTTATCTATATTCATTATTACATTTATATGGTCTTAAATCTATTAAAAGTATAATGCACTCAGCAAAAAAACCTAAATAAAAATAGAATTCCACTCCTTTCTGTGCTTAATAAGGAAAAAATACACCTTTCATTTATTTTGTCTTACCATAGACAAACTTAACAGTGCCATGAAAGGATTGAATCAAAACACTTTATTGATGATGATAATTGTGGTGATTATGATAGCAGAAGTGTTAAAAAAGAAAGGAGACCTGTGGATAAGTATTATTAATTTAATAGATTAAAAATGGAAGGATTTGGGGAAAGAATTTAATAATTTAAGTGGAAAAAATGAGTAGTAAATATAAATGTTCCATAAAGCCTGACCTTTTGCAAATATTAAAGATCACTATGGCTTTTATTCAGTAAGTTAAAGAAGATAGTGCTGAAAAGAAAGCCCAAAAGATAGGCAAGAAAAATATGATTTTAGGCCACAGAGTTTATGTGAAAGATTTTGCATTGGATTATAAGCAGATTCAGAGGGCCACTTTGTAAAGTTTTGATATGTGGAATGAACTAATCTGACTTACTTATTTTTTTTAAAAAGACTGCTCCATGTGCCATGGGAAAAGTGGATGATGATGGAGAGGAGTAAAACTATTGCAGCATTTGAATCTATTTCCATATAGGGGAGCAAAATTATTTCCAGCTGGAACTGAGTTTCCTGCAGAAATTTATTCAATGCTCTTCAGAGGGATTTCAGAAAATAACATTTTGTTATTAACAGAATTCTTTATTACTGCAAACAGCAAACAACTGTGTAAATCTGCAGAAATAAAATGTTCTCAAATTGAATGCATTTGCAATTGAAAACCAGAATTCAATTAAGCCTACATTCACCAAAATATAAAATATTTTACATGATAATGTGAGTAAACAAATCCTTGATTGTAAGACTATAAATCTATTTAAATTTTAAGAGTAATATTTATGAAATTAATCATATGAGTCACTAGATATTATCCTGGAGCTGTGGATATGTTAATGTGATGATTATATTATGCTCTTATCACTGAGAGAATTGAACTAAAAATGGTTAAAAGTAGTTTTGAAAATTGGGGAGGGGAGTGAAATTACAGTTTTAAAGATAGAAGTCATATGTGCCAATATCAGTCAAAACCAGTCATCTTTGAAACAGTATAAGATGTTAAGAAAATTAACATTTGATATCTGTAGATGTTTACCGACACAATTATTCACTAACCTGTTATACCCTGTCATCATAGTCATGACTTAACTCAGGGATGTTGTATTTATTTTTAGATCAAGAGGGACTGTGTCTTAGTCTAGGTAAAGAAATGAAGAATGTGCCAAAAGTATTTCAGGCTTTATTTCACTAAGAAGTCCGGTTCCAGTGACTAGTAATTCTGGCAGGTATTTTTTAAGATAATTAACCATAATCCCTTATATACCAGTGACGACTAGTTTATATTGTTAACGATCGACTGTGGTTTGGCATGTGATAAAGTGATCTTAAACTACTCTTTCTGATACTGCAGATGACTTCAAGCTATTATGACATGTTTTGTGAGTCCAATAAAAAAGCAGATGAAAGAAATGGCCTGTTCAAACATGAAAGACTGCCTTATTTTACTGACATTTAAATACTGTATTGTTTTTGTCAATGTTACTTCTGAAATTGCTAAATTAAATCATGGTCTAAAGGCTATAGGAGTGACTGTTTTCCTACATGGCATATTTTTAATTTTCAATATACCATAACTAATTTAAGTGTATTATAAAATGAAAACAAACAAAAAAAACAAAACTTCAAAATAAGCCAACAATAAAATAATAAGCGAGAGTTAGTATTTATAAATAAAACTTTCTGCTGAATTTGCGTTTTTAACTTAAATGTCCTCAATTTTATTTTGCATTATATAACCTTTTATCTCAGTAACAGAAGCCTCAGAAATGACTGGTTACACCAAAAGAAAATGGCATAATGGCATTGTTTTATAGTTGAATGCAAATTCATTTCCAAGTGCATTAATCTTGCCTTTAATTCAGTAGAATTTTTCCTCTGAGGCATTTGCAGTTTGTCAGTTCTTCACTAAGGCAGATATATGTTGAGCAATACACTTTCCTGACTGGATTTCAAATTAACCTTTTTCTATCAATTCTAAAATGTAATACTTGACCACTAAAGGTACGATTAACATCTCTGGGGTTCAGTGTGTTATTAAAGCAAATCAACGAACTTCATATTAAGATCAGATTAAAGATTTACACTTGGTAAAAGATTAAGCAAATTTCCATGCTTTTTGATATTTTTAATTTGCATCTTTAATAAGCTGTAGCATCAACAGAGCTGCTGGTTTCATTTGCAGATGTTTCAACACAGAAAATCTTCCCCCTACCCCCAACAGTGTCAAAATATTCTAGGTCAGAAGTTAGAAGTCTCTGGAGCACCAACAC
Source organism: Alouatta caraya (assembly GCA_963575295.1). NCBI lineage: Eukaryota > Metazoa > Chordata > Mammalia > Primates > Atelidae > Alouatta > Alouatta caraya. The sequence continues at coordinate 64,284 of CAUYUD010126565.1, forward strand.
ATGTAAGCCAGCAAATTTTAATACTTTAGAACTGCAGACTTGATGATGATACTGAAGGGATCTCAGCCCTTTTTGCCCTCATCTCTCTTTCTTTACGTAATACCTTCTTGCCTGCTGTTACTAACCTCCCTTACATATTTTGACCTAGAAGCAGAAGTCCTGTGAGTTTCTTAACATAAAGGAAAGGACTGGATCTTAGCAGAAACTTGAGCATTAACTCCTTCAGACCACCAGGGGATTCTTCTGTAAGATTTTCTAGTGAGTTAATGCAGCTTTCAAAATAGTCTAGTTTGCCCCGGAGGATCATTTAGACAATGAGGCAGTCTGTGCTTTAAATTTTCTTCAGAGGCAAAAGTACTGCTTTTCTCACTAGGTGTTAAAGGATGCACTTGAACATGGACTTATTTAGGTCACTAGGGCATCCTAGAGCCAATTTGCAGCAGGAGGGTGTTAGGACACCATATTAACTCTTCAGACTATTAAGATGCCATTTCATCTGCACAGGTCTATGCACTCTTCAAACTACCTATTTTCCACCAGGGAATTTTGCAATCAACTGGAATGAAGAGTTAAGCAAGTATTTCTTTTTAAGACTCTGCCCCAAGAGACAAAGATGTGACTTCAAATAGAAGGTCTTAATAAAAAAGAGTATTATTTCAGTGATTATATTGGAGGGGACCAGTCAGAGGTTTCAAGTATATCTATGATGGAGTGTTTTTGTGTAAACTGCCTGTCCTTCTTATTCACCTCTAAGCTTTTAGTTTTCAGGCCTGTTTATATTTGACATTACTTTTTTTATTAAATGAATTTCAAATGTGAATTTAAGGCAAGGAGAGAACTGCCTTAAATTCTTGAGAATTCAAGAATGCTTTCTTGGAAGCACTATGTTCTATTAATCTTGAAGCAAAAATCTAACTATTGCACTTGGAGATTGCTATGTTTTGAATGTGTCTCCCAAATTTAATGTGGTGTAAACTCAACCCTCAGTGCAATGGTGTGGAGAAGTGGGTCCTAATGGGAGGTGTTTAGGTCATGGGGGCTCCATCCTCACGTACAAATTAATGTCATTATCCTGGGAGTGAGTACATTATCCCAGGAGTGGATTTTTCATAAAAATGAGTATGACTTCCTCTTGCCTTCTCTCACTCTTACCCTCTCTTGTCCTTCCATCTTCCACCATGGCATGACACAGTAAGAAGGTCCTCACTAGATACCAGCTCCATGCTGTTGGGCTTCTCAGCCTCGGAACCATGATCCAATAAATTTATATTCTTTATAAATCACCCAGCTTAAGGAATTCAGTTATAGCAGTACAAAAGAACTAAGGCTAAAAGGCAAAATCAAATAACCATGTCAAGATATACAGTCAAGGGAGTTTCTCTTGAGTCCAAATATACTGTGTGCCAGTATCGAATAGTCAATGAATGCTGTCTTACTTTGTACAATTCATTTACATAATCAGGTACAATATCGACGCTAATATCATTTTTTGGAGCAGCATATATTAACTAGACACCAAGGTGTTAAACTGAGTTTGAATGACAGACTGAAAGCTAAGTGATCATGGAAGCTATGGGTCTATAGTTTAAAAATAAGCAAAGAATAGATAAACTGTCTAAACTACACACACATGTGCACACGTGCGCGCACACACACACACATAAATGCATACTTGCAAATATACTTAGAGCCAAAAGCATACTTGTATGTATGGGAGAAGAGAAAGTGGTAAAGGAAAGAAATGTGTTCACTTCACTTTTACCCTTCTCTTCATAATCTCACTGCTTTTTCTGCAGGAATAATACCTTGAAATCAGCTTCAGTTTCATTTTAATCTCTGTAAACTTTTATAACGAGATTCTTTAAAAAAACAAAATAAACATGTGTGTCTTTCAGTATTTTAAATAATTATATTTATTGAATGACAAAGACATTCTTTAATTGGAAATGATTATGAAGGAAACTATATTCTAGAGTTGGTATGTCTAATTTGGTATGTGCATGTGGATATGTGTGATTTTGGGAGTGAGAACACATAGTGGTTAAGTCCTTGGTCTCTGAAACCAAACTACCAGTATTTAAAACTGACTTCAGTAACTTAGTAGACCTATGACATAGTCAATCTACTATTGCCAATATATTTAAGTGATGATAACATTAAGACCTGACTAACTTCAGAACACTTTAATGAGAATTAAATGAGTTAATATATGCATTTTTTTTTTTTTTTTGAGACAGAGTCTTGCTCTGTCACCTAGGCTAGAGTGCAGTTGTGCAGTCTCGGCTCACTGTAACCTCCACCTCCTGGTTCAAGCAATTCCCTGCCTCAGCTTCCTGAGTAGCTGGGATTACAGGCACCCACGTTTACGCCAAGCTAATTTTTGTATTTTTAGTAGAGACGGGGTTTCACCATCTTGGACAGGCTTGTCTTGAACTCCTGACCTCGTGATCCACCTGCCTTGGCCTCCCAAAGTGTTGGAATTACAGGTGTGAGCCACTGAGCCCAGCCATATGCAAAGTATTTAAAAACAGTGCTTGCTGCATAAAAATTGCTGAAAGTTATTCAGATGTAAAACTGATAAATTAATAGTACAAATTCTAAATATTTTCTTATGTTTTGTGTCTTTCCTAATAATTCTGATTTCAGAAATACTCTGAGATAATTCTTCAGTACACAATTAAGGTCACATTCAAAGGCCCATTCATTGTTTGCTCCAATGCAATTTCTCTTTTTCTAAACTTCTCTATCATATGTAGCCTGTTGCACAATGTCCCTTGCACCATATATCAAGTTTTAAAACCTGCTATCAATTCATTATGTCTTCAGTAAAATCTTAGTCCCTCTTGCTTCAATGAAAGTCCATTTCTTCTTATACTGAACCTTATGAAATGAACAGCTGGGCATAATCATCCATATAATCCTATACTCAAACCTTGATGTCAGTTACCTTCTGGCTTTTTCTCTGCAAACTAACTACAAAACCATAAAGGGTTTCCTGGTAATTGTTTCACCCAAAATCTTTTTACTGCATTGTTCGAATAATAATTATTATTAGGAAAAATTGATGGAAAAACATCACAAAGCTAAGTTGGAAAATATACGGATACTTAGTATCAATAAATAGGATTTAATAAAAAGGTTAGATGGTTTACTTGGCTTTCAATTGAATTTTTATCTTTATGAACATATAATCAACTGTTTTCCTTAGAATTTTTCTTTTTCTTTTTTTTTTTCTTTTTGAGATGGGGTCTTGCTTACCACCCAGACTGGAGTGCGGTGGTGTGATCTTGGCTCAGTGCAACCTCACCTCCTGGGTTCAAGCCATTCTCTTGCCTCAGCCTCCAAGTAGCTGAGATTACAGGCATGCACCACCATGCCCGGCTAATTTTTGTATTTTTTGTAGAGATGGGGTTTTGCTATGTTGGCCAGGCTGGTCTCCAACTCCTCACCTCAGGTGATCTACCTGCCTCAGCCTCCCAAAGTGCTAGGATTACAGATGTGAGCCATCGTGCCCAGCCTTTCTTTTGAATTTGAAAAGACCTGTGAAGCCTTGAGGACAAGATATATTTGCACATTTGTGTGCCCAGTGACTGAGCTGCAATAGGTTTCAAATGAAGATTATAAAATGGTCTAGCATATTTTGTTCTGTACCATTAGCACATGGGTCCCAAGGAACGTGTTTTTAAAAGGATATTAATAATTGTCAAACACAAGTGCCAGATTAAATACATTTGAACAGATTGCTTAAAAAATTTATCAGAGCGTGGGATTCATATATTTTAAAGAAGATGAAAATATGCATTTTTCGTAAAATGTAGATGATCATAAAGTTTTTTTCCAGAACAGCTTGTAAAATTGCTAACGGGTTGGGATTTGAAATCTTAAACAAGTGTTTTATATGTATTTAATATTGCTAGAGAAAGAGAACTTTATACCAGAAGCGTATTTATTAGGAAAGAAAATAAAAATAAATATGAATAAGAAGAATAATTTATATTTTTTACATAGTTACATGATAACATTAAATTAATCTGATGTGTTTTTCATTTAAAAATAACATTTAAATTTAAAATGTGCATGCCTTCTGACCTACTAATTCAACTTTCAAGAATGTTTACTAAAGATATGTGTGAATGTCTTCTATATACATGTGTGAAATTGTATGTATAATATTTGTTGCAGCATTTTTTGACTGAAAAAAATACTAAAACCAACCTGGATATTCACCAATAAGGAAACAATGGGAGCAGTATGATAATTTCATAGAATGGAATTACTATGTGGCTTGAATTTAGGACTAATAAATGATTCAATAAAGTTGCAAGATTCAAACACAACATGAATTAGTGAGTTGTATTTCTATATACTAACAAAAAACAGAAAAGGAAACTAGGAAAACAATTTAATTTACAATTACATGGGATAAAACTCCTCAAAATAAACCTAATGAAGAAGATGAAAGACTTGTATAGTAAAAACTGCAAAACACTGATGAAAGACGTTAAATAAGGCACAAATGAAAAAACATTCAGTGTTCAAGGATGGGAAGGCTTAATGTTACTAATAATGTCCATTCTACCCAAAGTTATCCATAGATTTAATACAGTACCTATCAAATTCCCAATGGCATTTTAAAGAAAGTGAAAAAGAATTTAAAATTCACATGGAACTTTAAAAAACTACAAATAGCCAAATCAATCTGGAAAAAGAACAAAGCTGAAATCATAGTAATTCCTGATTTCACAGTATATTAAAAAGTTACAATAATCAAAACAATAAGGCATTAACATAAAATCAGACAGACCAATAGAATAAAATAGACAGCACTGAAATAAATCTACACAAACACTGATCTTCAAGAAGGAAGCAAGAATATACAATAAAAAAAAGGAGAGCGTCTTCAACAAAGGATGTTTGACAATTTGAATACCCACATGTAAATGAATGACATTAGACCCTTACATTATATCATACACAAAAATCAGTTCAAAATAAATTAAAAAGATAAACATAAAATTCCATATTATAAAACTCGTATAATAAACATAGGCGAACAGCTTCATGATATTGCTCTTGGCAATAGTTTTATGGATGTGATGTTGAAAGCACAGGCAACAAAAACAAAATTAAAAAAGTCATCAAACTAAAAAAAAATCTGCATAGCTAAAGAAAAAATCAAGAATGAAAAGATTCCCCATGGAGAAATATTTGTAAACCATGTATCTAATAAGGGATTGATTTCCAAAATGTATAACAAACATTTATATCTCACAAGCAAAAACAGCAAAGAAACACACCTAAATAACCTGATTTTAAAATGGGCACAGAATTTGAATAGATATTTCTCCAAAGAAGTATATAAAGCAGGGATATAAAAAGATGGTCAATGTTACTAACCACAGAATAATACATATCAAAACCACAATGATATATCACATCTTGCCTATCAGGATGGCCACTAATCAAAAAGAAACAAAAGACAAGTGCTGGTGAGGTTGTGGAAATATTAGAATCCTTGCACACTGCTTGTAGAAATGCAAAATTTTTCAGCTATTATGAAAAACAATATGATGTTTTATTTTTATTTTATTTTATTTTATTTTATTTTTGAGACGGAGTCTTGCTCTGTTGCCAGACTGGAGTGCAGTGGCACGACGGCTCATCGCAACTTTTGCCTCCTGGGTTCAAGCCACTCTCCTGCTTCAGCCTCCCAAGTAGCTGGGATAACAGGTGCATGCCACCATGCCCAGCTAATTTTTGTATTTTTAGTAGATACAAGGTTTCACGATGTTGCCCAGGCTGGTTTCAAACTCCTGACCTTGTGATCCACCCACCTCGGCCTCCCAGTGTTTACATTTTTAAATTAAATATAAATCTGCCACGTGATCCAGCAATGTCACTTCTAGGTACTTACTCAAAAGAATTAATATGAGGATTTTGAAGCAATATTAGCACTCCTGTGTTCACTGCAGACTATTCAAAATAGTCAAGATGTTCGATAGCCTAAGTGTTCATCGATAGATGAATGTATAAAATAAAGTAGTATATACATACAATGAAATACTTCAGACTTAAAAAAGGAATTCTTTAATATGCCACAACATGAATGAACTTTGAGCATATTTTGCTAAGTGAAATAAGCCAATGACAGAAAGACAAATACTGAATCATTCAATTTATGTGAATATCTAAAATAGTCAAATTCATAGAATCAGAGAGTGGTTTTCAGGGGTTGGGGAGGGAGAACTTTAGAGGTACTAATCAATAAGCATAAATTTTTAATCGAGTAAGATGAATACGCTCTGGAGATCTGCTATATAACGTACTTGGAGTCTACAATAATGTATTACACACTAAAAATTGGAAGAGAGTGGACTCCATTTTAAATGTTTTCTCCACAATAAAACAGAGTTAAATTAAATTAAAATTTAAAAATAGTCAAAGGATCAAAATAGAGATTTCCCCAACGTAAATACGTAAATTGTCCAGAGGACATGAAAGATGGTCAATATCATTGTCTAAGAAGCAGATACAAATCAAGGCAACAAGAAACCACTCCATACCCACTAGGATGGCTATAATCAAAAAGGCAATTTATTCCACATGTGATTGAGAATATGGAGGAATTGGAACCCTCCTAGACTGCTTGTGGGAATGCAGAGCGGTGCAGACTTTACATTAAAAAATAGTCCAGCAGTTTCTCAAAAAGTTAAATATAGAGTTATCATGTGATCCATCATTCCACTCCAAGGTGTATAGCTGCATAGTGAAAACATATTTTCATACAGAAACTTATAAATCAGTGTTTACAGAAGCATTATATGTAATGACCAATAGGTTGAAATAGTCCAAATGCCCATCTACAGATTAATGAATAAATAAAATGTAGTATATCCATACAAAGAAATATTATTCATCAAGAAAGAAAAATGAAGTACCAATATACAGTACAACATGTGTTAACCTTAAAAGCATTGTGTTAAGTGAAGGCAGCCAGTTGAAAATGGCAACTTCTTGTATAAGTCCACTTACACAATGTGTTCAGAATAGGCAATTCTATGAAGACAGATCATGGATTAGTGGTTGCCTAGGGCAGAGCAGGATGGGGGCTGATGACTTAGTGGCACAGGATTTGTTTTGGGGAAATAAAATGTACTATATTTGATTATGATTATAATGTAGAACTTTGTGAAATACTAAAAAAATTTATGCATTTTACAAGGGTAAATTGTAGTATATGTGAATTATATCTTAATAAAGCTGTTGAAAAAACAAATTATCACTATTTCGGTATAGATTCATCAGAGTGCATATCACGTTTGTTCAAAAGCTGGCTTTTTTCACTATTAGGAAAAGAGCTTACTAGTGAAGGAAACCAAAATATGCCAACCCAAAATATACTTCTTTGGCGTATTTCAAGATGGCTATTCAGAGTTTCTGCAAACACAGAAATAGCCCTGTAAAGCTGTCTTCTGTAGGAATTTGCATCTGCAGAGGAAATCTACATTAGGGAGAAAGTGGATACAAACAGGCTTTCTCTGAGGACCTCCTTATCTTCCTTTCCTGGATCTAGGAAGGATTAACTTACAGGCGGAAAAAAAAAAAAGAAAAAAAAAAGCCTCTAAAAGCCTGACACTTTTAAAGGTCTGACAGAAACTTGGATGAGACAGGCTGCCATTTCTTCTCTTTTAGGGAAGTTCGGAGATTACCTGAAAGATTTCCATATGCATAATAAGACATCCTTCGCTCAACATGTCTTTCCTCCTCTCCCTCTCCCACAACCTGTTGCCCTACTTCAAGCCTGCATTCCTTTCTGTAGGGTATAAACATTTCAGTCATCTGACTCTTCTTTGAGTCTCATATTTGCAGGACTCCCTGTCCATGTGCATATTAATACATTTTTCTTTTTCTCCTATTAATCTGCTTATTGTCAGTTATTTTCATCATTTTCAGCAGAGCAGAAGTGATCCCTCTCTGCCCCTTTGTTAATATATGTGAAGTCTCTAGTGTGTCTGTGTACACTGTTACCCTCTTTGTTACTTAGATAGCTTTCTCAATGATTTTATTTAGGGTTTTCATCAAATAGTCAATGTCACCCTAGCAAAGAAGCCTCTTTAACCATACTACGTAACACATCATTCTGTTCACTTACTCTATCTTACTTTATATCATACTTTGTGACCATACAATATATATTGTAATTAAATAAATTGATTAAATTTAATTATATGTTTGTTTTTGTTTTCCATTTCTGTTGATTACCTAGAATGATTCCTGTTGCATGGTGGATATTAAAAAATACTCATGTGTTGAATGAATAAATAAAAAATAGGAGGTTAATTGGACCAGTATCGGATAATACAAGATAATATGCATGATAAGCATAGTATTGTATCATAATATGTAAATTATATCATACTATGATTTCTTATAAAATTTATCTCTGTAGATTGCTGTATCTGGAATGTACACCTTTTACAAAATTTGTCTTCTTGAAGTTTATCAAATGTTTAAGATCCATGTCAAATATCACTTGTTTCAAATATTTTCCATTTATTAAAAGTTGATATTATATCTTCTAGTAATTTCAAAACACAGTTCTATAAACTTATTTGTATTAAAGTGTGCATATTCAGTCCTATTTTAAAGAGGCTTTTTATTCTTCAAGGCTGCTGATATTATAAATACCTTGAAGGCAAACACTTTGTTTTATGCCCACGAAAATTGATCATTGCGGCTATCGCAGAAATTTGATCATAGTTTTTGCGTTGAATTGAATTGACCATCTGGAGAAAAAAAACCTTTTTGTTTTGTTTTTCTCAGTCTTCCTGTAAAAAGATCCACCTTTCTAATCCACAGAAACACATATGCTCTAAAGACAGAATGCTTGCTTTCCATTCCCTTGTTAACCATTGGAATTACACCATAGCCATCTGTCTAATTAAGTGCTCTGCTCCAAACAGATTATCAAACTTCTCCCCCAGAAAGTCAAATGGTTACATTCTGGACTTGGTCCCTCAGTTAAGCACCAAGGTGCCTGGGAGACTGGCGCATTATTTCTCTAGGAATTTAATGGCTAAAATAAATGAAGCTCCAGAACTCGAAACCATATTCAGGTCAGAAAAGAGATATGGGGCTGTCTGGCTCCTGGAGAGGGCTGGAGTAAGGAGGAGACAATTTCAGGAGCAGAGATGCCCTTTTCTCTTATTTATTTATTTATGAGACAGAGTCTTGCTCTGTGGCTGGGCGCCAGGCTGGAGTGCAGTGGCGCTATCTCGGCTCACTGCAACCCCCGCCTTCCGGGTTCAAGTAATTCTCCTGTCTCAGCCTCCCAAGTAGCTGGGACTACAGGTGTACACCACCATGCCCAGCTAATTTTTGTATTTTTACTAGAGATGGGGTTTCACCATGTTGGCAGTATGGTCTCGATCGCTTGACCTCGTGATCTGTCTGCCTCGGCCTCCCAAAGTGTTGGGATTACAGGCGTGAGCCACCACGCCCATCTGCCTTTTTCTTCTTTAAAAACAGGGAGAAAAATCATTTTTCCTTATCCCTCACCTCTAGAGTGTCTGGATATTCATATAGGAAAAAAATCCCATTAGCTTTCACTGTGTCACAATAAAGATAAGTACTGGAACAAGGGGGAGCTGGCACACTTATAGACTCAAAGTAATAAGAACACTATCTCTGACATAGAAAACATCGTGTGCACATTCAGAATAATATTAATAGAGGTGAATATTAAAAACTCAATACTATGTTAATACAACTTCAAAAAAAATTTCTTCTGAGCACAATTAACATAGAGTTTTCTAGTTCTTTCCCCAGTTTACTTGCATAACATTTCCCTTCATTTTATTGAACTCTTTGATCAAATGTTCCTTTTTTCCCCTTTCCCTTACACATGAAATGTTTTGATATTATTTATTTTTTTACCACGAACTTATAACTTGGTTATAAGTTAGTTATAAATTGATGTTATATCTTCCTTTTATTAAATTTCAAAACGCAGTTCTATAAAGTTGTTTGTGTTAAAGTATACATGGTCAGTCTTATATTGAAGAGTTTTTTTTTTGGTTGGTGTAAGGTACAAACAGAGAATGAGCTGTCCGTGGAGAGACAATTTTGAAGACAAGACAGAGTATGTATGCTGTACATTATAAATCATCATGTGGTTATATTTTAGAAAATTAAAATTGGAAATAATTAAAATGAAATATTGAACCATGCATTTTTATTGTTCATGCATGTCTTATAAAGGATGCTTGTAAGAATTAGAAGTGCTGTGACAATGAATACAGTCACGAAATGGTTCCATTAAATGTTTTAATCACTTCCCATCTTTACTATTGCAATTAACTCCTTTATTGTCTCTAAATTTCAAAATGTTGCAGAAAATAGCTCTCTTTCTAATTCTAGGGCACAACATCCCAGCATTCTTTTCTTTGTATCCTCTTATTAATTCAGTAACAGAGCTGGAAGTTTAATTTGTCTCATTATATGACTTAGAGAAGTAAGTAATGCCTTTGCAGAAAAATGTTAAGAGAGTATAGAAGAGTCATAGCATCGACGGATGGAAAGAACAAATAATTTTTTAAAAATGAGAAAAAGAAGAAAAGAAATTCATACATACAGATTATAAGAAACATACATGTTCAAAGTTCTCTATAAGAAGTGAAAAGGGAAAATTCTAACTTCAAAAGATAAAGTGGAATACAGTCTTGATCAGTATGTTCTATTATACTAGACCTTGAGGTTTCAAAAATAAAAATTTATAAGAAAAACAAAAAGAACGGTATGATAAATTATCTAAAATATCCTTCTTATTTACAAATTATTATTTTTTAAATGCAGAGATAAGGTATTTAACATAAATTTATAAAAGATCCATCAATATTTGTGAATCCCAGTTAGCAAAGACTATGCAGAGTTACAAAAATGCATTAAATATTTGGAGCACAGTCTTTATTTTTCTTTTTCTTTTGAGAACATGAAGAACAACGGTAAACTTTTACTATTAAAGCAATGAAATTATTTATTTATCTTTTGATTTCATATGGCATTTACTTTTTGTGATTTTTAATTTCTACATGTCTACACTAAATATGATGCTAATGCAAACCTTTGTCATGTGCTCAATCATGTTATTCTTCACATAAATATTAAACATGTTATGAGTATGTGATTTTAAAGTTGACATGTGTTTTCTAATTGTGTGTATTGTATTATTTAGCACTATTTAATTTGTTTGATTTTCAAGTTGTAAATATCCTTCATTTCTACCAATATTTTCAGTAAACTGTGTTTGAATATCCACTTAAGTAAAAAAAAAAAAAAGATTCCAGTGTTTTATATCATCACACAGTAAGATAATTGATATTAAAACTTTCCATGTAAATTCAATATCGTAATTCTAAAAAGTTTTATGTTTACTTACCTCATTGCTTTATTGTTAGCACTTGCTGTATGCTTTTATACCCACATCTTTGTCCTTTGTTGCTCTAGCCTATTTATTATGTTTTTAATTTGAGCAAATTTTTTAGAAATAAAATTTGCTCTTATGTTTTATTTTCCATGATACGATATTTAAATAGTTATTTGGAAGATGATTAATTTGCTTTTACTATGTCAGAATATGTAATTGAGAATTTGCATTTATGAAAGAATTACTAGTTGATTTTTTTTCCTGTACAAGAAAAATAGAGTTCATAAAATATATGGTTTTGAAAAGCAGAGTCGAGGTTTCAGGGCTTTTTTTTGCCTGTGATAATCTTGAGGAATATTAGTTGCTTCCCTTATTCTCCAATGCCTTGTAAAGGACTCAAATTAGTCCTATAACATCTGAAGTAAGGGAAAGGCTCAGTATGATGATCCCCAGCCTGGAGCTATTAATTTAATTATTGATACTTCACAGGTAAATTCTACTTAATTAAGGGGGAAAAAATGGGATGAAAAAGTATTTTATGAGCACATAATACATGTAAAAGTACTGCCAGCACTTAACTACATTACTATGGAAAATAGAGGGGAACTCAAGAAAAAAAAATGTCTAAAATAATCATTTAAACATTTGTGGCTAGGCAATTTTTTATTTGGCCTTCCGGATAACAGCACGATTCTTGTTCAAAATATGTTCATTGTTCTCAGCTACTTGTCAGTGACTGGCAGTAATAAAAGTTGCTACACAATATGACTTGTGTCATTTTGTGCAAACTAATTTGTGGTCAAAGGAGAGTCACAAAGCATCCAGCTGGAATATAATTACTCGGTGATGGTTATATAAAGAGTCAGTTAAGCCTGTGTCTTTGCAACCCATAGAGAAATGAAGATTTTATACTTATCAAGCTTATTAGATTGAAGTAAGGAAAAAAATTGAATTGCTTTGGATAGAATTATCTTTCAAGCAATTATGTAGTCTATCTGACCCATGCTATATTATACATTGTAGTCTAGGTACAAGCACTGTTTCTATAAGTACGTATTTGCTTTGTACTTATACAAAATTTTGAGAGGCTATTAATATTCACAGTAATATATAATATTATTTTCCTCCAATTCCAATGTTTTATTTTACAAAGGGTTTTAATTTTAATACCTTTTAGAAGAGGCTGAAACAAAGTAAGGAACAAAACCTTTCTAATTACAAACTTTTTAATTTGAACCTTCTTACATTATTTAATGCATGCTTAAATGAATATATTATACCCATAATTTCCTAAACTATTATTTAAGACATAATTTGATAAATGCTAAGCTAGAGAAATTCAGGATTTATTATTTGGCCCCGTATTTTTGCCTGCCTTGGGATTCAAGTTGATTTTTCAGGAGATCTAACCCTGTTAGAGTGGCTGAATCTGACCTATCCTAAGTTTGTGTTAAGATTTTGAAACACATGATTATCCCTTTGCCCTCACTACCATTCATTACAGTGTACATGTACACAAGCAACTGCATTCAAAGGAACAGCATTTCTTCTTGTGCATAGCCTTCATTCTTGTGAAAAGAAAGAGATAATAAAACCAACAACCAAGAGAACAGACCAGCAAACTATTCAATAGAGAATAACCTATTAATATAACTCACATAGGTGCTATGGTATAGAGTGCCTGGGTTATTACTGTAGATTAAGTAATATTTTTTTTTGTCAGAGGGCATGATAATAAAAAGGAGCCAACTATGTGAGGCTCAGGGTGTGTCAAGACCCAAGCAGGCACACAGAAACAGCAATCTTTATTTTAACCAAAATAATTTAATAAAAGGAATTGGTTAAATAGGCACGGGTAGAGAGTAATGTAACCACCTGATGGGTTCATCTTGCCTGCTGCCCAGATAGAGATGATTTATTAAGATAGGAGAATTGCAGTAGAGAAAGAGTTTAATACACATGGAACAGCTAAATTAGAGACTGAGTTTTATTATTACTCAAATTAGCCTCCCTGAAAATTCAGAGGCCAGAGGTTTTTTAAGATAGTTCAGCTGTCAGGGAGCTGGGAAATGGGGAGTGCTGACTGGGCTGGTCAGGGATGACATCATAGGGAAGTGGAGCTTGTCTTCTTGTGCTTAGTTCTGGGTAGGGGCCACAAGACAGGATGAGCAAGTTTACCAATCTGGCTGGTACTGAGAGAGTGTGTTAAGAAAAAAAACTTCTCTTCCAGAGTCAACGAGGGGTGTGGTTTCAAAGGTAAGGGTTTCCCAGCACCACACCTCCATCCACACCGGATCCATGCCCCCAACCGGGTATAAGTCTTTGTCTAGGTTTCCCAGGGCTACGTAGAGGAATTCAGGGGAACTTCTTTGTCCAAAAAGCCCGGGAAAGCTCTGGGAGAAGAGGGCTCTGTTTGGACCAAGCAGCCAATCCGGTATCAGAGTCAAAGATCAATCACTCCAGAGGAAGTTTGAAAGAACTCCTCTCATGGGAAGAGAATATGAATGAGGCAGTTATAACTCCAGGATTAAAATTCCACTGCTCCTTACCTATATGGATTCCTTCTCCAGATTCCCTTCCCACAAAAGCATGGGAGCTCTCTCTTTCTTTCTCTCTCTGCCTAATAAATCACTTTTCTGCAAAACTCTTTGGGTTCATGGTAATTATTCTAATAGTAAGCTCACCCCGCCTCCAGGGCCCCTTTCCCCATTCTTCCAGGTAAGAGAGGGCAAGGACCTCGGATGGGGAACTAGGAGTGTCTTCGGGACACCCCACACTGCATCCCCCGTTACAGTACCAGCTGGTCCATCAGAATGCAGGGTCTAAAAAAATACCTGTCACACTAATCTTAGGTTTTACAATCGTTATGTTAGCTACAGGAAGATTAAGGGAGGTTAGGAATCTCATAACCACTGGCTGCTGAGTCATAATTTCTAAACTTGTAGCTAATTCGTTGGTTTTGCAAAGGCAGCCTGGTCCCTAAGCAAGAAGGGGTTTGTTTAGAGGAGGGCTGTTACAATCTTTGTTTTAAAGTTGAATTATAAACTAGGTAGAGCATGAAAGTTCACTCCTGTAATCCCAGCAGTCTAGCAGTCTGGGAGGCAGGAGTGGGCAAATTGCTTGAGCCCAGGAGTTTGAGACAGGCATGATGATGTGTGCCTGTAGCCCCAACTACTCAGGAGGCTAAGGTGGGGGATCATTGAGCCCAAGATGTAAGGCTAGAGTGAACAATGATCAGGCCACTGTACTCCAGTCTGGGCAATAGGGTGAGATTGTGTCTCAACAAACGAAGAAACAAACAAACAAAATACTATATGAATTCCTCCTGTAGGTAGCTCAGCCTAAACTCAGAAATAAATAGGGCAGTTTAGAGGCTAGAAACAAATGAAGTGGGTTAGGTCAGATTTCTTTCACTGTTGTAATTTTTGCAAAGATACTTTCAGTAAAATTGTAAACAAAAGATTGAGCTAACACAGAGATAACACAGAAAAAAACAACTCCCACCCTTAAGGATAGAGGAAACACGGGAAAAATGGGGACACTCAGAAACTGGAAGCTTGGAGGAAGCACCCACAGAGTCAACAGAGTACTGCATAGCTGTTGTTGGGACCACAGGAGCTTAGAGGAAGGAACCGTCAGAGCTGGTACTCAGACCTCTGAGGACAAGATGGCTGTCGCTGGTACCTCAGAAGGAAATATATCAGTTTTGTCGTTCTGCCTAACAAACTACCACAAACTTGTGGCTTAAAACAACATTCGTTTCTTATTCCACAGTCCTGTAAATCAGAAATCTGGGCAAGCTCAGCTACATTTTCTCCTCAGCTTCTAACAATGCTAAAATAAAAATATACTGTGGCTAGGTTCTTATCTGGAGGATCTGGGGACGAGTCTCTTTGAGTTGTTGATAGGATTCAGTTCCTCTGGCTGTAGATCCGAGCCCCCCATTTTCTCGATGGCTATGAGCTAGGGACTGCACTTAGCTTCCAAATTTCCCTTGTATTCCTTATCACTTGCCCCCCTCAATCTTTAAGCCAGCAATGGCATGCCAAATCCTTCTGATTCTTTGAGTCTTTTTGAATCCTTTTGATTTCTCCTTCTGCATTGCTCCCTGGCCACCAGACAGAGGAATTTCTCTGCTTCTAAATATTTTGGTTATTAGATTAGGACTGCCCAGACAATCTCTTCTTTTTAAGATTATACCATACAACATAACACAATCACAGGAGTAATAATCACATTTATGAGTTTTTGAACTATAGGGTAGAGACTCATAGGAACTGTATTTGTTTTTAAGGGCTGTTCCCAAAATACCAAAGTACCAAAACCTGGATGATTTAAGCTAACAAAAATTTATTCTCTTACAGTTGTGCACACAAAAAGTTCAACATTGAGGTGTTGAACAATATCTCTGAAGGAAACTGACTAAAAAGTCCCTGGCTGGAAGCACCCTGCCCCCGGAAAGTTCCCAACCCCCATGCTGAAAAGACCCGTATGCTCCCCACGTGCGCCCAAACTCAAACAAAGCCCTGGCTCGGCTCCAAACTGCCACGTCAAC
>CAUYUD010126573.1:0-10190 GCA_963575295.1 Alouatta caraya
TCCTGAGACCTTATACTAAAATTAACTCCAGATGGATTAAAGATCTAAACATAAGACCTAACACCATAAAAACCCTAGAAGAAAACCTAGGCAAAACCATTCAGGACATAGGCATAGGCAAGGACTTCATGGCTAAAACACAAAAAGCAATGGCAACAAAAGCCAAAATAGACAAATGGGATCTAATTAAACTCCAGAGCTTCTGTGTAGCAAAGGAAACAATCATTAGAACGAACTGGCAACCAACAGAATGGGAAACAATTTTTGCAATCTACCCATCTGACAAAAGGCTAACATCCAGAATCTACAAAGAACTAAAACAGATCTACAAGAAAAAAACAAACAAACCCATTCAAAATGGGTGAAGGATATGAACAGACACTTTACAAAAGATGACATCGATGGGGCCAACAAACATGAAAAAATGCTCATCATGACTGGTCATTAGAGAAATGCAAATTGAAACCACATTGAGATACCACCTCATGCCAGTTAGAAATGCAATCATTAAAAAATTAGGAGGCAACAGATGCTGGAGAGGATGTGGAGAAATAGAAACACTTTTACACTGTTGGTGGGAGTATAAATTATTTCAACCATTGTGGAAGATGGTGAGGCGATTCCTCGAGGACCTAGAAACAGAAATACCACTTGACCCAGCAATCCCATTACTGGGTATATACCCAAAGAATTATAAATTGTTCTATTATAAAGACACACGCATATGTATGTTCATTGCAGCACTGTTTACAATAGCTAAGACCTCGAACCAACCCAAATGTCCATCATCGATAGACTGGATTTAAAAAATGTGGCACATATGCACCATGGAATACTTAGCAGCCATAAAAAATGATGAGTTCATGTCCTTCATAGGGACATGGATGAATCTGGAAACCATCATTCTCAGCAAACTGACACAGGAACAGAAAACTAAACAATGCATGTTATCACTCATAGGTGGGTGTTGAACAATTAGAACATGCAGTCACAGGGAGGTCAGTCGGAGGGGGGACTAAGGGAGGGACAGTGGGGAAGGTTGGGAGAGATAATGAAGGGAGAAATAACAGATATAGGTGATGGGGGGATGAAGGTAGCAAACCACCTTGCCATGTATGTACCTATGCAACAATCCTACATGATCTGTATGTGTACCCCAGAACCTAAAGTACAATTAAAAAAAAATAGAAGCAAGAACTTAAGCAATACTTCTAATCAAACGGACCTAACCTACATATATGGAGCACCCCACCCTGTGACAGCAGAATACACATTTTTCTCAAGTGCACATGGAACATTCTTCAGGAGAGATCACATATTAGGTCATAAAATAAGTCTTGATAGGTTCTAAAGTGCTGAAAATTATACAGAGTATCTTTTCTCTTCACAAAAGAATGAAACTAGAGATCAATAACAGAGGAAAAAACAACAAAAAATTCACAAATGTATGAAAATAAAACAATACACTTTTAAAGAACCATTGGGTCAAAGAAGAGATCACAAGGGAAATTAGACGATATCTTTAGACAAAGGAAAATGAAAACATCATATTCTAAAATTCATGAGATGCAGCAACAGCAGTGGTAGGTGGAAATTTATAGCTATAAACTCTTGCATTAAAACAGAGGAAATAGTTCATATCTACTTTAAGAAACTACAAAATGTTTCCAGCTTACAAAATTAATAAAGAACAAACTGCATCTAGAGCCAGCAGAAAGACAGAAGTAAGGATGAGAGCAGAAATAAACAAAATAGACAACAGACCAAACACACAAAAAATCAATGAAACCAAGAGTCAGTTCTTTGAGTGGATAAGCAAAGTTGACAAACTTTTAGCTAGGTTAACTTAAAAATTAAAAAAAAGAGACCAAGAAAAGATTGACATAACCAAAATCTGAAAGGAGAAAGGGGAGATAACTATAGATTTTACAGACAAACTTGGGTTTTATGAACCAACTTTGTTTATTTGCAATAAGTGGTGGTTTCTTTCTCAGCATTCTAGAATGGAATGTCATCCATTTAAAAACTTCTGAGAAAGCAGTAACTTTTCAAAAAGAGTTACCTACAGATGTCTTGAAGAATCACTTTATCTTCTTTACATAAATATTATAAAAATTATCTGGAGTTTTAGGCTGCAAACCTGTTCCACTCAAGAAAAAATAATCTGATATCTACAGACATGTGTCGGTCATAGCCCATGACACTCTTTCTCCTGGTTAGAAACTTTAAATTAAACAAACAAAACACAAAGTTGTAAATATTAATTAGATAGATTATACTATACGATGTATTCATGACACATATAGTATGCATCAGTGATGCATTTTGAGCTACCTACAGCTGAATTAATGTGGTTGGTGGGGTTTTGACTAACCCGTTAGAAAGTTTTATTTATTATCCTGCTATAAACTGTGAAGTAGTTTTCAGGATTTGGTGAATCCAGCGCTATGGTTTCTAATTTATTACCATAATATTGGAGGGGAGGGGGGAGATTACATTAAGCCATCTGAGTCCCTAGAAAATGTCCCTTAAGTAAAAAACAAAAAATAATCTGATGGTTTCTGTGACTGTAATTTACATAGGCCAAAAATATATATGCTTGATACCCAGAAAGGAAGAAATTATTTAACCCTTTCAGGGCTACCTTTAGTTACCTTTAAATCTGGACCATTTGTGCATTAAAATGTATCCTTAATCAGTGGTGTTCATATCTATAGAAGGAGACGAAAGGGGAAAGTGCACTTGCACTTGCAATTTGAAGCCCCACAGTTAAAATAAGCTATTAATTAGAGTTGCTTCTTTGACAGCTGAGAACAATTATACTTGCATGAGTTTTTATCTATGAAATATTCGCTAGTGAAACATTGTATAATATTTACGATGCATAGGTTTTCTTATAGATAATACTTGTTTTGGTTAACATTGCCTAATGCCAGCACCAAGGAAGAGCAATTAGCAAACTTCCCTTAGGGTTCAGTTTTCCTTTCTGGTGAAAAATAAGTTTTTAAACATATTACACGTATTTCTTGATCAATTATGATGGTTTGTACCTGCAGCATCATTTTAGCAGTAAAAACCCAGATTCGGGCTGTGTTTCTCATGCTGATTTCTACAATGCAAGGTAGGGCTTTGCTTATATTCCTTCTTCGTACAGGGAAAAAATCAGATAGTGCTGGAATTGAATTCTCACTCAGGTACTTAATAACTGTGTAATCTTGGTCCAGTCACTTAAACTGCCTGTCTTCATCCATAAGATGAGAATAAGAAAGCCTACTTTATAAGACTGTTATGAAAACTAAATGAAAACATATATACAATGTTTATGGCATAGTGTCTGACACACTACAAGTCTTCACTAAAACGTATCTGCTACTATCGTCATTTTCTTTTTCTCCAAAGAGGCATCAATACCAGATAAAGTCACTGATAGTCACAATTTTGGATAATACCTACAGAATGAATATTATATCCATCTACTGATGAATTCTATAAAGAAAGTCACTGTAAAGGAAACATAATAGAAGACTTCGGAGCCTCAGATTATTCGATACACTGCTCTGATTTGAATAGCAGTAGGCATTGGCTCCTCACAGCATGTCACATTGTAGCATTATACGCTCATGAAAAAAAATGACATACTTCTTAAAGTCCACTTTGAAGAAGGAAAAGAAATAAGAAATCAAATGGCTCTTTGCTGTCCCTACAATTTTATTGTGACAATAGAAAGGTGCTACTGAGGAACATGACTAACTTCAAAAATATAAATTAGCATAGAACGAATCTTGTTGATTCAATCATTAATTTCTTTTGAAATGAATGCTTTTGTTGCACATTTTTAAGTTTTATTACTTCTTTTACGTTGGGTTATTTTGTGTTTTATTTTTAGTTGACATAATTAATAAAACATCCTGTCATAATACAGCATGAAGAAAAATGATCTTTTGGTGACTGTTTCAGAAATAAATCGTAAATGGTAGAAGTGAACAACTTGGTAGGTCACTATATCAATCAATGAAGGTATCCGAAATTATCTTATATTTTCTTTCTTTAGAAACGTATGACTTTAAACAGTTTTGTCAATAACTATTTATGCATACCAATAAATACAAAAACTCTGCTCGAAGATCTTCATTCACCTTAAAGCTTAATAAATTATTTGACATACTTTTGACTGAAAAAGAAATATTTTAGAAAAATAAAAGTATGGATTTTGAGACTTTTTTGGCATTTCTTTTATTTCTTCAGAAAAATTAGAAATGGTTTATCATTAACAGCATATTCTATCAACACGTTCTTAAGGCTTCTTAGAAAATTGTAGCTTGGAATTTGTAAATATGAGGCCTCACTACTCACATAAAATAAAATTGTTTTTTATTAATACTGATAGACATAGTTTTATTTACATGGAAATACTTGTAAAACTTTACAAAAGAGAAAAATATGGGTAGCTAAGAAGTATATTTAAAAATATATAATTAACTACTTAAAAATGAGACTGAATGTCAGAAAATACATGACTTTCTTTAGAATAAATTAGCTTGTCTTGGAAGTATGTTGCAGAAGTGTAAAAATAATAATAAAAATACAAGCTTAATAGTAAATATGTACTTTTCCCTGGGACGTACAAAGCTGATGTACAAAGAGACGATGGGTCCCACTTTAATAAAAAGAGCAAGCTAAAGAAACCACGAAGTCAACATTAAAACAAACAAGAGAAGTAAATAAAGCAAAACATCAGAGAGCTGAAGATGAAAACAAAACAACATCAAAAATGTATGAACTCCACTTCGGAAACTGATGGACCCTTTCAAAGGCAGAAGAGCCTCTCAGTTGCTTTGACTTCTGGTGAAGAGAGAGGAGGATAAGAAATCTTCCCGAGGAAGGCAGTAGGACAAATCAGCTGAACATTCAGTAAAGTTTTAATTGCTCTTTGTGGGCTGGTTTGATAGTCTAGAATACGGAAGAACCTAAGTCACAAATTCAATTGCATTCTTCCACTGATATTTTTTTCTACAAGTCTTTCCTTAGTCAGAAGCTGAGATAAGACAGGAGAATGAAGGGAAATCCCCTCCCTGAGGTGCTGTCCCACTTGAAGACAGTTGCCTACTGAAGCTGGACAGGGCAGGGGAACCAGAGAACAACTACCTGAGACACAACTGACCGTTGTCAAATGCAGGTAATGGCTGTCAACAATGGTGAGGAGGACAGGAAAGCTGAGATAAATCCCTCTAAGCCCAAAGAATTACAAATCATTCTGTTATAAAGACACATGCACACATATGTTGATTGTGGCACTATTCAAAATAGCAAAGACTTGGAACCAACCAAAATGCCCATCAGTGATAGACCGGATAAAGACAATGTGGCACATATGCACCATGGAATACTAGGAAGCCATGAAAAGGGAAGAGTTCATGTCCTTTGCAGGGACATGGATAAAGCTGGAAACAATCATTCTCAGCAAACTGACACAAGTACAGAAAACCAAACAGTGCATGTTCTCACTCATCAGTGGGTGTTGAACAATAAGAACACCTGGACACAGGGAGGGGAACATCACACACTGAGGCCTGTCAGGCGGTGGTGGGTTAGGGGAGGGATAGGAGGGGTCAGGGGGATAGGGGAGGGATAGCATTAGGAGAAATACCTAATGGAGATGATAGGGTGATGGATACAGCAAACCACCATGGCACGTGTATACCTATGTAACAAACCTGCATGTTCCGCACATATACCCTAGAACTTAAAGTATATTTTAAAAAACCCCTCTAAGCCACTCTTCACCATCTCTGTGTGTATTGCCAAAACCCTCCAAAATCTGGGTGAGGTAGGAAATCTGAGAAAGAGAAACCCCTCTGGAGCACCCCTGGTGTTCACTTACAGCTCTGCTTCAAAGGGTTGAATATAGACCAGCTGAGGAAGGGAGATTTCCAGAAAAGTTCTCAAGGTTTAACCTAGACATTGGAGAGGATTTTTCAGTGACCCAAAGTTCTGGTGCCAAGCTTTGAGAGTGATTTCCCATGGCTTTAAAGCTGGCATCTGCAAAAGCACATGAATATTACTGACATTGTGCTGATGTTCAAGTCCAAAGCTTTGGTGAAGAAAATGTTCTTTTCTCAAACAGTGGAAGCCAATGGTGAACCAAAGGAAAAAAGTTGCAATGAAGTCCAGACCCAGGTAAAATATAGCTAAACTCAGCCCCAGTACTAGAGAACTTACAGAAACAAGGGTGTTCCCTTTTCTAGGCTAAATATGATTTTGTTAATATACTAGATACTTATACTATCCGACGCACGGTAAAAATTACTAAACCTGTAGAAACAAGAAAGTGTGATCCATGGTCAGGAGAGGAAACAAGCTGGGGGCTGGGGCTCAAGCCTGTAATCTCAGCACTTTGGGAGGCTTAGGCGGCTGAATCACCTGAGGTCAGGAGATCGAGACTAGCCTGGCCAACATGGTGAAACCACATCTCTGCTAAAAATACAAAAAATTAGCCAGGTGTGGTGGCATGTGCCTGGAATCCCACCTATTTGGGAGGCTGAGGCAGGAGAATTGCTTGAACCTGGGAGGCAGAGATCACAGGGAGCTGAGATGGCACCACTGCACTCCAGCCTATGTGACACAGTGAGACTCCATCACACACACAAGAGAGGAAACAGACAATTCAAACAGATAGAAAGATATCCTAGATTTGAAACATTTATAGATGGATTTAGTTGAAAAAAATGTGTAACATTTAATAATAAATGGGATATTTTATCACAGGGATGAAAGCTATAAAAATAAACCAAATGAATTCAATTGACAGATTTAGCAGCATGTTAGAAACAAAAAAGCGTCAGTGAACTTGAAGGAAATTCTATAGGAATTATCCAATTGAAACACAAAAAAGTACGAAAAACTTTTAATAAAAAATAGCTAGAAAAAGTGGTTATTTGAATGAAAAAATTAATCTCAACATATATGATGAATATATGAAAGCTAAAAAAAAGATGATTCTCAAGTAAAATATGGAGAAATTAAAGGATGCATAGAAAGATTCAAAGGCAGAAATTTCAGTCACTATGTGTGCTGGCTGAACTCCATTTTTGCTCTGTCAATAAAATTGATTATTGCACACTTTGGAAAAACCCCTATTTACTTGCATTGTATTACTATATTACCATAGTACTTGGTATTGAATGATCCCTGAGTAACAATGAGGATACTAGCTGTTCAACATTGTTGACAAAATTTTATATTATAGTATTTCTATTAGCTATTCTTGCATTTGTGGAATAATATCTTTTGTAGCTTTAATTTTTACTTCCCGAAAGGCTAATGATTTTGAGTAATGTTTTATATGCTTATTGATAATTAATTCGTCTTTCTTTAGATACATCCAAGTCTTTCATCCATTTTTAATTGGGTTGCTTGCCTATAGAAGTTTGTTTTATATGTTTTCTGTATATTTTAAATTTGAGCTTTTGCCAAACATACATATTATAATTTTTTTTTTCTCAGAGTGTGGCTTGTCCACTTATTTTCTTACTGATGCTTTGATGGGCAGACATTTTTAATTTTGATGAATATGATTTATCATGTTTTCTAGTATAGTTGGTACATTTTGGTCAAATCTAAGAAATACATGTGTATTCCAACATTGTGAAGATATTTGCTCAAATTTTCATTTAAAGTCTTTACTCTGACATTTATGTCTATGATAAATATAAAGATAAATGAATGATCAAAAAGGTACCCAAAATCATTAGTCATTGGGGAATAAAAATTAAAGCTACCAAAATATATCGTGTCAAATATATTGTTTATATAACAGAGCAATTAATCTAGAATAAAATGAAAGTGCTTGACTCTCCAGAAGTATAGTTCTGCTCTGTGTTATTATCATGAGATTGGTTTACATAAAACTTATTACAGGACTTATAAAATAGCTTTAAACAACCAGAGAATGAATAGTAAATTCATAGCTGTGCAGAAGATGGTTTCTAGCTGAGCTACAGAAAATATTTTGATTATTAGATAATTTTCTTGAGGGTTGGACATACACTTGAACATAACTTTATCTCACTATGTAACAAAGTACCTGGTATAGAGTAGGTAACATTAAATATATCATTGTTATGTAATCTTCAAATAGTGCATATTCTTTTCAGAACAGAAATACCTGTTCTGTGTATTTGATATTTTAATGATACCTCATAATATAGAAAATATGATTTTGAGAAACTTATGAGATGACTTATATTAACCCCTATTTTCTTGTACATATATAATAATTTAATGTATTTTATTCAATGTTAATCTACTAGTAAATGGAAAACCTGAGATTAGACACAGATCTTTTGACTGTATACTAAATTTGCATTCCAAAGTGATATATATAGAAGCATGAACATCAATTAAAATAGTTCAGGTTTTTCTAAAAAGGAATGTTTTCATTTAAATTAAACTAACTTCCCAGGACACCCCATAAAGTTACATTAATTTTAAGGAAACATACCGACATAGAAATTCTTAATTTGAAAACTCCCTTATTGATATTAAGTATAATCACCAAAGGACTCAGTCACAGCTTGTAGCATTTTAGAATAGCCAAATTAAATTTACTGAGCTGTAGGTTTATTGCTTTGATAAGTAGAGTGTATATTTACCATTTCTGTCATATATTTTCTGTAATTAGAGCAACTGTTATCTCATTTGACAAATAGCATACAAAATGCTATTCAAAAAATGGTTTTCACTGAACCCCTTTTTTTCTCAGAAACATTCAGTAACATGCTGTGCTCAAAAGCCTGGCTGCTTAGCAAATCAAATAATCTCATGTCTTATGCCTAACATTCCATATCTTTTTTCAATTACCCTCTAGTTCTCAACCTAATTCTTACTTCTTAAAACCTCCTTTATCACGTCAAAGTTTCTCTACTTTTGACTATGTATTTTGTACATGCTTTATTCTTCCTCTATTCCCTCCATTTCGTGCACACTATTTTGATACTCAGATGAAAACTCACCCAATTTGAGGTAAGTTTCCTTGTTATTGTTTCATAGCTTAGAATTTTTTCCCTTCTTGGAAAAAATCCATATTCTGATTGCCTATATGGCAAGAATTGATCTCTTTCCTACTCTCGATCCACATATTTCTAGGGAATCTGGTGACATTGGATGAGGTGATCTAGAAGAAATCCTGGAAGGGGAAATATTTGGTCTGAGACCTGAATAATGAGAAAAAAAAGTAGTTCTATGGATATCTGAGAACATTCCATGCAAAGAAAATACACGGGCAAGAGTTGGGGATAGAAATAGACTTTGCATTTTTTTATCAGTTGAAAGAAGACATAGTAGCAGAAGTGTAATGAACAGTGAGGACAGGAGTAAGAGATGAGATTGAAGGAGTTTCCAGGATGATATCCTAATACAGCCTTAAATGCATGAAATGTGTTTAGATTTTATTTTAAATGTCCAGAAAGCTATTGGAATATTTTAACAAGAAAGATCATATGTTCTGACACACATTTTTAAAAAATCATTTTGTTTATTAAGGGGAGAATGAACTAAGGGTGTTACAGAGTAAGTCTCCTCTGTGGCCATGGGAAAATCCTGCATGGACTTCTTCACTTGTCAAATGGGGATAATAGCTTCATAGGATGATGATAAAGTGTGCTCTTCTATGAGAAAAATTTAGGCAAGTGTATGATGAAAATAAAGATATTAGAAAAGATCTCAAAATTTGTGGAAAAATCTCTATGGCAATGGAAGGAACATAGTCTATTCAAGAAATCAGAAAAGTGGAGAGTAACAGAAACAATGTATACAAGTAACTAAACGAGTAAAAGAAAATGTAGTCTCCACTGAGCCACCTTCCTAACTCATTAGTTTTACTGTCCTTGTTTTTTCATTTTCTGATTTCAAGGGTTAGCTTAGGCCATTTTCTACTCTCAGTGTAACTTACCTTATTTATTAAATATGTTGAGAGAGAAGTATAGTGAAAGTGGGGTGATGAATACAAAAAAAGAGAGCTCAAAAGAAGAGCAGTGGGCTGGGCGCGATGACTCACGCCTGTAATCCCAGCACTTTGGGAGGCCGAGGCGGGTGGATCACGAGGTCAAGAGATCGAGACCATCCTGGTCAACGTGGTGAAACCCCGTCTCTACTAAAAATACAAAAAAAAGTAGCTGGGCATGGTGGCGCAT
>CAUYUD010126576.1:0-10021 GCA_963575295.1 Alouatta caraya
CCTTTCACCATGTGCTTTGTGGCCATGAGATGGGTGGCAGAAGTGGAGTCAAGAAGGTCATTTGAGAAGAAGCATGTTAGTTAAAGCAATGGTTAGCTGCTGTAAGAAGAAGAGCCTTCCAAAATCTCAATAGCTTACCACAGCCAAAGTTGATTTTTAACTCCCGTAATAGGCTGATGTGGGTATCCTTCATTGACAGCTCTTTTCCAGGTAGTGATTAGAGAACCCATTGTCCTTTCACCTTGTGTCTCTGATGTCCTCCATGAATGGGTCCCCAGGCCACCCTGAGATTCTCCACTGTAGTCAGCAAAAAGGGGAAAAGGCATGTGCACTATGTGTGAAAGGTTTTTGTGGCCCAAGCCAGAAGGTGGTCCATGTAGCTTATGCTCATATTTCATTGGCTGGAACTCGGTCACATGGCCACAGGCACTTTTCAGGGAGGCCAGAAATGAGTGCCCAAGAGGAACAGCAAGCAGACTGGTGACCAACCAGAAAACTTTGTGACAGAGATCAGAGTGTTAGGCAGTCACCATTTAGATGTGAAGCCACCCAGAATGAATGAAGGCTGAAGGTGGAAATAAAGCCCTGTCTGGGTCAAACATACTTCAGTGAGAGAGAGAGCAAAGACATGGCTGATAGAGACAGCAAAGTGGGCAAGAGGCCCAAAGGGACCAGGTGGTTTTGTCTTCCCTGAGGGTGGAGGATGATGGTGTGGAAGTGACAGTGTGAACCTCAGGAGACAAAATCCTTTTTCCAAACTCGAAGGACCTGGAAGGTTGGCAGCTTCCCTGAGCAGGGAAGGCGGGGGTTGCTACAGCCTGTGGGGCAAGTAGCATCCTTCAGAGGGAGGCTGGTGTCAGGGCCAAGGAACAGAATCATTAGGGAAGCGGCTGAGGATGTGGGTGATTTTGTTAACTGTGGATCAGGTTTGCAGAGGACTGGGCAGAGAGAGGCAGGAAAGGAGTATGAGGGAAAAGCCAGAGCAGGATGGAAAGAAGAGACATGACAAGAAGAAATCATATCTGAGTAGT
This sequence comes from Alouatta caraya, assembly GCA_963575295.1. Taxonomy (NCBI): domain Eukaryota; kingdom Metazoa; phylum Chordata; class Mammalia; order Primates; family Atelidae; genus Alouatta; species Alouatta caraya. The sequence continues at coordinate 1,032 of CAUYUD010126576.1, forward strand.
GAGCCGGGATTCTCGGAGTGTGGAGCAAGCTGGATTTAGCTGGCCCCAGTTGCCAAAACAATTGATGTCTGCCATTCCTGGTGACTGGAAGCACTCAAGTCTCCTGGCTACAGCCTGGTAAGGTTATTCTTCCAACAGAATTCAAGACTCTGGTAGGAGAGAACACGCCAGTCCCTCTGGAAGAAGTCAGCAAAGTCGTGGCTTTGAGTAGGAAGAGACAGAAGAGAAGCTCAGGGTTCAAGGCTGAGGCAAAAGGAAACTTCCTGGAATGGAACTGGCCAAGGGGGTAGGGGGCGCAGGGCTAGGGTGGGAAGGTTTTTGTGCTCTTCTTAGAGGGCTCCACGTGAATGCCTGGCACAGGGCAGGCACAGTGGTTGACTTGAATTCCAACGTAATATCAGATCATTTGAGAGGAGTGGAAAGCTACTAAGCAATTGGTCTTTGTTGATGGCTTAAGAGATAAGAAAGGTCTGAGAACACACTTGAGATATGAAAACTGCACATTCACGTCTCAAAAGCAGAGTAGCAAGCAGATCACACGGGCTTGCTATGGGATACGTGACGAGGTAGTTCCGTTTGAGCAAAAAACATTCTGTTGGTTGTAGAGCCAAAGAAGTCAAAGCTGTAAAGACCATATGATCTGTGGCAGCAGTTTCTCTTCAAAAACGGGTTTATAAGTAATCAGAGTAGGAGGCCTCCTCGGGTAATGCATGAATCTTTCCAAATGTTGTTAACTGTCATGAAAGGATGCCAACTTTTCTACGTTAGCTCTTATTCTGTTATCCTAATACAAGTGAAGGAACTATAGTAACAGTTATGATTAGTGGGATACTTTAAAATTCCACACACACAAATGAAACATTTCCTTTTCCTGTTTCACGGTCATATCCCCTAATGTATACCAGATATCCAGTGGAATGTATGTGAACCACAAATTGCAGTGATAGATAGAAGAGAGTTAGAGAGCAAGAGGAGAGACAGTGTATCAAAATTTGTATTTCATAACATGAATAATGTTCTCTCATTTTTTTCTGATTTCTGAGCTTTTACTGAGATTCCAGGATGAATCATCCTGCCTTTTTCTTTTCTTTTCTTTTTTAAACTTTTAAGTTCAGTAGTACATGTGCGGATTTGTGACATAGGTAAATTCATGTCCTGCGGGTTTGTTGGACAGATTATTTTATCAGTCAATTTTTAAGCTTAGTACCCATTCGTTATTTTTCCTGATCCTCTCCCTCCTCCCATCCACCACCCTTGAATAGGCCCCAATGTGTGTTGTTCCCCTGTGTGTGTCCATGTCATTCAGCTCCCACTTATAAGTAAGAACATGTAGTATTTGGTTTTCTGTTCCTGCATTTGTTTGCAGAAGATAATCGCCTTTAGCTCCATCCATGTCCCTGCGAAGGACATGATCTCATTCTTTTTCATGGCTGCATAGTATTTCATGGTGTATATGTACCACATTTTCATTATGTAGGCTATCATTGATGGGCATATCAAATTCCATTTGATAAGGAATCAAAGATATCATTGATTTCATACATTTTCTATTGTGAATACTGCTGCTATAAACATGTGTGCATGTGTCTTTATAATAGAATTATATTCCTTTGTTTTCCTTCTTTTTTTTTTTGAGATGGAGTCTTGCTCTGTTGCCAGGATGGAGTGCAGTGGTACATTCTCCACTCACTGCGACCTCCGACTCCCTGGTGCAAATGATTGTCCTGCCTCAGCCTCCCGAGTAGCTGGGATTACAGGCACATGCCACCATGCTCAGCTAATTTTTGCAGTTTTAGAAGAGACGGGGTTTCATCATGTTGGCCAGGATGGTCTTGATCTCCTGCCCTTGTGATCTGCCTGCCTTGGCCTCCCAAAGTGCTGGGATTACAGGCGTGAGCCACTGTGCCCAGCCTTTTCCTCGTTTTTTTTTTTTTAAACAGTAGTGCTTATTGCATTGAGATGAGCAGAGTATGTTAAGGGATACCAGTAACTCATGGCTCAATTTCCATAATGCTGGTATCACTGATAGAGTTTGATCCTGAAGTAGTCTGATTACTTAGCAGGTACACACAAACTTCAAAAAGAGGTGACTTCGTCTTGACAAATTAAAGGAATAAAAGGAACTTCAGAGTACCTCACTACTTTTGAACTAATTTATATAAATAACTGCCTATACCTTATAGTGAGGGTGGATTTGACCTTTAGGGAAAGATCTTTTTTATAGGGCAATTGATTTTTGCCATTCCCTGGAGCATTTACTTAAGAAAGGTTTTCCTGTAATCAAGCCTGCCTGGGAAAGACATTATTTCTAATGAACACCAGTTCTTCTACCAAAATCGTATGGCCTAAAATCCACGCACAGGGAGTGCTGTGATACTTTCTTGTGGTAGAGAGGCATCATGACTTGAATGAATAATTTCAGATTAGGCTGCACATGGAGACGCTGTGATCTGAAAGGAGTTTTTCCTACCATAAATTGTTTTGACAGTTCTACCATCCAGTGCGTATCTCTCGATGATGCAAAATGAAATGTATAAAAGAACATAGGCCCTTCTTCTTTCTGACTTGACTAGAGATGTTCTGGGGAAGAGAGACCTTAACAAGGCTTGGAGAAAAGGCATCAACAAAATATTTATTATTCTCTCAACTTCTTTTCTTCAAAATATTATAATTGAGGTCATTATAAATATTTGAAAGCGACGCTTTTCTCTGTATGCTCTACCCATGTATTAGTCAGGGTTTTCTTAGAGGGACAGAACTAATAGGATATATATATATATGGATATATGGATATATAGGATATATAAATATATATATGTATAAAGGGGAGTTTATTAAGTATTAACTTACACGATCACAAGGTCCCACAATAGACTGTCTGCGAGCGAAGGAGCAAGGAGAGCCGGTCCGAGTCCAGCAACTGAAAAACTTGGAGTCTGACATTTGAAGGCAGAAAGCATCCAGCACAGGAGAAAGATATAGGCTGGGAAGCTAGGCCTGTCTCTCCGCTTCACGTTTTTCTGCCTGCTTTATATTCACTGGAAGCTGATTAGAATGTGCCCACTAGATTCAGGGCGGGTCTGCCTCTCCCAGCCCACCGATTTGGCAACACCCTCATGGACACATCCAGGATCAACCCTTTGTATCCCTCAATCCAATCAAGTGGACACTCAGTATTAACCATCACAACCCTGGACCAGAAGACATTTATACAAATAAAACAGCATCTCACATCTCTTCAGTGAAGTTCCATGAAGCTGGTTCCAAATAACAATGAATAAACAATGCTTATCTACGTCCTGCAGATATAGCTAAAGAGCAAAAATTGATTTGTCCATCAGTTCTGTTATGTACTGACACTAACACCCTCACATTTTTGAAGCTGACTTATTTTAAGAGAAAATGGTTTAGAAGATGCAAGGAACATCAAAGAAAACCCCATTAATATATACTGATTTTGTTGTAACATTAATTTGATAACTTTGCTATTGCATTTCAACAGTGGTGAAATAATTGTGTTAGTATGACTTGGTGAAAACATTATAGACATATAAATAAAGTTTATCATTTCTATTTCAGAGTCAGAGAAAGATTTGGGATTTGAAAATCAACTGCAATGATGTTGACATGCACTAGAAATCAATTCTCAACCATGGCAATTCAGACTGCTTATTCATGATAGCCAAAGAATAAATATAAATCTTGACCAAGTTGTAACAATCACCTTTCAAATCCTCCTGCCTTTCGAAGGACAGGATTTCTCTCTATTGAAGATATACATTTGAAGTAATAAGGTTTAAATTGTAGTAGTTTCTTTAAGTATCTGCTTTAAGGCATTGAATTTAAGTTCAGATTATTCCTGAAATTTATTTAAAATGTATATACATTAATGGCCCAGAAAGCTGTCAACTTACATTTCTTCAGTTACTGAGTTCTGAGACAGCGATCTCACTATGTTTATCTTTATACCCCTGATTGTATGCATGGTGTCGTGCACATAGCAGGTCTTCTATAAACATTTGTCGGAGATAGAGTAAATGAATGACTGAATGAGGCTTTAGGGTTAGGAGCAAGTCTGTACTATGTCATTTCCCTTCCATTATGATTCATCCTGAAGCAGTCTGCAGCCTCTTTGGTCAGAAGCAATTGATTTCCACATTTATATTCTGGTGTGGATGCAGCCCTGGGCTTTTAAATTTCTTCACCAGGAGGAACATTAGCACACATCACATCATATTATGGTTTGCTGAGTGTATTTATCTCTCTTAGAAGATTCTGAACTCCATACCTTTTCCAGTTTTACATTCCTGGTGGCTAATGTGGCATGTGACACGTGGTAGATCTTCAGCAAATACTTCATGAATGAACCAGAAGCCTTGTGAGATTGAATCCTTGTCTTCTGTAGCTTGACCTTGGGGAACTCACTGCACCCCTATGGGTCACACTTTCCTCATCCATAAAATGAACACTTTCAGCATTCCGTGACTCCTTCTTAACAGACTAGAAAGTAATACTTGGCTTTCTAGTAACAAAAATTGGGTAAACTTTTGGGAAATTTTCTACCATGCAAACTTTATTAGGAAAAAGAAGAAGAAAGGAACTAGCATTTACTATGTGACTTAAGTGACAACCGTGTAGCCACTCTGTGAGATGGGATGGTAACATTTCCATTAGAATAACATTATTTTATAGGTGAGATATATTACATGTTATTTTACACATATGAAAAATTAGCTTCGGGGAGTTATACAACTTGCCTAAGATCCCATAGTTAGTGAATGGTTGGGGCAGGATTCAAATCCAGTTCTGCTGACTTCATAGCCCATATATTTTCCTTTATGCATATGTTCTACCTGCTTAAATTTTGACTTTTTTTTTTTTTTTAAACAAAAAGGAACCAGGCCGGTGCATTGGCTCATGCCTATAATCCCAGCACTTTGGGAGGCTGAGATAGTGGGTCAACTGAGATCAGCCTGGCCAACATGGTGAAACCCCATCTCTACTAAAAATACAAATAATTAGCCAGATGTGGTAGTGGGTGCCTGTAATCCCAGCTACTCAGGGGGCTAAGGTAGGAGAACTGCTGAAACCTGGGAAGCAGAGGCTGCAATGAGCCTAGATTGCTCTACTGCACTCAGCCTGGATGACAGAGTGAAACTCCATCTCGAAAAAAAAGGGAACCAGTTTGCACTGAGGGTGGGATATTTTCATCTTGTGTTTCTTCCTTTTACAATTTGAGTCAAGCAAAAATATGAGTGATTCTTGCCGAAACTGTATTTCCTAATTTTATTTCATCTGTTTAAGTTCCATGAAAGAAGTAGAAACTGAGGGCATATCAAAATCAGGGAAAAAGGCTGTGGGGCAAATCATAAGCAAGATGGCTCCACCAAGTGGACAGTAACATGAGAAGGACTGGGCGGGGGAGACGAGAAAGTGACAGGGAAGGCCTGCTTGGGGCGGAGGGAGGACAAAGGAGCTAAAGGAGCAGGTTATGTGAAAAGAAAGACATTCTGGATTGACATAGGAAGTAAAAGTTTGTGTGGTTTAACAGGGAAAGTTCCATAAGGATCTCTGTGATCTGTGAGCTGTTAGATGGCTAGATACCACAGCATACAGTGTGATGGGCCCAGGCCACTGCAATAGAATTTGTATCTCTCATCTAATACCATTGTTTGTTTGCTTTTAGTGACAGGATCTTGCTCTGTTACCTAGGCTGGAGTGCAGTGGCATGATCATGGCTCACTGTAGCCTGGAACTCCTGGGCTCCAGCAATCCTCTTGCCTCAAACCTCTCAAGTAGCTAGGACTACAGGTGTGCACCACCACACCTAACTTTTTAAAAAGTTATTTTTTTTGTAGAGACAAGGTCTTGCTATGTTGTCTAAGCTAATCTCGAACTTTTGGCCTCAAGCGATCCTCCCACCACAGCTTCCAAAGGCACTGGGATTACAGGCGTGAGCCACTATGCCTGGCCTGTCACAGTTTTAAGAACCATTCGTTAAACTTTTCACTGCTTGATTTTGTTTAATGGGTTTACTTTCAATGCAATATTTTTAAGTGCTGTAGAATTAACAATGCCAGAGATCTGTTGGTTAGTGAGATCAAACTGCTCTTACGTAATCACAGGCAAAGTGTGGGATGCATTTGTATCTCTATAGGAAATTTGAAGAAAGTTGATAGTATCTTTCACAGGAAATAGAAATGGTTCTATATAATGCCCAATGTTGTTTTCAATGCCTTAGGTTTTCTCAAAAATTACTCGTTAATTCACTGTCTTCAGGTTCTAAAGGAGGCTTTATTCCAATGGACGTCTTAAAAACCTAAATTTGATGGGAAGAATGGGAGAGAGAAGCTCCTATAAAATGTGTATGTTCAAGAAGCCAGGTGGCTGAGAGTCAGCTAGCTAACATTGGTAAGTGATAATTGGCCCAGCCTGGGACAAACCAAATTAAGCTAGATAATTTTTTTTTTTTATTCTTTACAAAGGAACATTCATTACGAAGATGAAGCTTGTCCAACCGGTGGCCTGCAGGTCGCATGTGACCCAGGACAGCTTTGAATGCAGCCCAGTACAAATTTGTAAACTTTCTTAAAACATTATGAGATTTTTTTTTTTTTTTTTTTAGCTTATCAGCTATCATTAGTGTTAGCGTATTTTATGTGTGGCCTAAGACAATTCTTCTTCCAATGTGGCCCACAGAAGCCAAAAATTTGGATACCACAAAGTACACTGTGGTTTCTAACAACATTCTCCAATAAAAGGAACCAGGGCTCCTTCGAGAAATGAGTGATTCTAAGACTGGGGCAGGAAATGTACAAGCTGAGCCTAATGCATCTTCTAATGCCAGAAAGTAAGGAAGTACTCAAAGAAGAAATCAAACCAGACCATTGTTAGGGTACATCAAAGGGACACTGGAGCCAACTGAAAGGGCCCCCAGTGGGCAAACCTGGAATGATTTGGGCACATAAAGAAGGTAGTATTCAATTATAACCTTGAAGTACTCAATAAATATGCACATTCATACTGATATAAATAATTACAAAAATAAAAAGACAAATCTCTTGTACAGAAGAATTTCAAATAATTTATGCTTTGCTTGGCCTTCAAGAAGGAAGAACATAATACCCCACTCCTTAAGTCTGGGCTTCGCAGAGTAACTTTCTTCCGAAGAGCAAAGTATGGAAAAGGGAGGGCAGGGGAAGAGTGACTTCACAGTGGGAAAGCTGACAAACACAGTGCACGGCCTTGACATGACTTAAGGAAAATGGGACTTCATCACTGCAGTTTTTCTCCCCAAAACTCATATCCAGTACAATCATGAGAAGAACATGAGACAAATCCCAATACAAAGCATTCTACAAAATACCTGACCAGCGCTCCTCAAAGCTGTCAAGGACATAAAAAACAATGAAAGCTGAAGAAACTGCAACAGTGTAGAGGCGTCAAGGAGACATGACAACAAAATTAAGTGTGACATCTTGGATGAAATTGTAGAACAGAAAAAAACTTTGATTAAAAACTAACGGAATCTGACTACACTATAAACTTTAATTGATTATCATGCAGTGGGCTGGGCATGGTGGCTTAGGCCTGTAGTCCCAGCACTTTGGGAGGCCAAGACAGGAGGATCGATTAAGTCCATGCGTTCAAGACCAGCCTGGGCAACACAGTGAGACTTCCATCTCAAAAAAATAATGTATCAATATTGGTTAATTAATTTTTAACAAATGTACCATATCAAGATATTAATAATAGGGAAATCAGTAAGAGGGAAAAAAACAGAACATTGGTGTTTTTTTCTAAGAGGTAATGGTAGAAGGTGGGATTAACAACGGGATAAGGAGGAAATTAATGCTAAAAGGATCTTTCACATTTTATTCGGCATAATTTCATTCTGTTTAAAATCTCTTATGCTGAAAATGTTTACAATTTACGTGATTAAGAAAGTAAATCAACAAATTTTCTAGATTTGTTCAGAAGTATTTGATAGATAGCTTCAGAAATGATCTGAAGATATGGGATATTTTCCCAGACATTAGGAGGCAAGACACATTTGTCATGAACTGCAATCAAATCTGGGGCATTACTAATGTGGAATATTTGTGGAATGTCCACGGGGTCTCAGTGCTTTGTATAGGTGCGGTGGCTAGTCCTCAACTATGTCTTCCATCAGTTTCTCCCCTCCGTGAATGTGCTTGCTGCTCCTCACATCAAGAACTGGAACTTATTTGCCCTCCTCTTGAATCTGGGCTCTCTTTATTGCTGACTTTAATCCATAGAAGGTGGTAGAACTAACATTCTGAAGTTCCAAAAAAAGGCTTTAAAGGGAGATTTCAAGCTGGGAGAAGCCCAAGCCACATGGGGAGGGCAAGTGGAGTAGAACTGAGTTTCTTTGGGTGAGCCACCAGGCACCAGCCAGCACCAACAGCCAGCCATGTGAGTGAGCTATCTTGTACTCCAGCCCAGTTGACCCTCCAGATGGAATGCACCCCTTGCTGACATCACATGGAGCCTAAGAATCATTCAGCTGAGCCCAGGTAACTCACAATATCATGAGTGATTATTAAATGTTGTCTCAAGCCACTATGCTTTGGTTTAGTTTCACAAACAATAATATAATTGAAACAACTGGCATAATATTTTACTCCATGTAATGGACTGAACTGTGATCCCCTCAAATTCATATATTGAAGTCGTAATGCCCAGTGTTAGAAGGTGACTGTATTTGGAGACAGAGCCTTTAAAGAGATAATTAAGGTTACATGAGGTTATAAGGATAGGGCCCTACTTATAAAAAGAGGAAGAGATACCAGGGATATGCATGCAGAGAAAGGGTCCAGTGAGGACATGGTGGGAAGGCAGCCATCTGCAAGCCAAGGAGAGAGGCCTCAGGAGAAACCAAACCTGACACTACCTTGATCTTAGACTTTCAGCATCCACAACTGTGAGACAAATTTCTGTTGTTTAAACCATCCAGTTTGCAGTGTTTT
>CAUYUD010126582.1:0-24273 GCA_963575295.1 Alouatta caraya
TAAAAATACAAAAATTAGCTGGGCGTGGTGGCGTGTGCCTGTAGTCCCAGCTACTCAGGAGGCTGAGGCAGGAGAATTGCTTGAACCCAGGAGGCGGAGGTTGCGGTGAGCCGACATCGCGCCATTGCACTCCAGCCTGGGTAAGAAGAGCGAAACTCCGTCTCAAAAAAATAAAAAAAATAAAAGCTTATGGTGCTTATTTGCATCCAGTACGTAATTGAAGCTTGTAGAAAGCTGCTTAAAGTGAGTTTGGGTCACTTCGAAGTGGGTCTCCAGTTTTCTAAGGAAGTAAGTTTTGGAGGTGGAAAGAAAATATTCTTTAGCCTGTAGGCTCAGTTGTGGTATGTCGGGCCCCGGTCATTGATGTGCTTTGTCCTTCTTTGGTTTCTCATACCTGACAGAAGGGAAATGGGTGTTCTGACGGGAATGGTGGGTCATGACTTGAGATGGGCTGGAAGCCTGAAGTGGGATCAAGAGCACAGAGCCTCATGGGAGGCAAGGATAAGGGGGTCAGGAGAGGCTGGAACGAAGGGTTTGGGCTTGACAACAGTTGCAGCAGGGGCTGTTGGGTGGTTTTCGGTGGCAGATGACCCAACCCATTCTATTTGGTTGGTGAAAAAGTAATTGTGGTTTTTGCCATTAACGTGTTAATTGCCATTACATGTTAATTTGCACCAAATACCTGTCTGGACCCTTGGTGTCCTTGTAAATGGTGTGGTCAGGATGCCTCCATGTTGAAACGTTGGATAAAAACAGATGATGTCCCCATCTCAGGTGCCGGGCTGTGTGTACATCTTCCGTCTGTTTCTCCCCACAGGCCTCCACCGCTATGTGTGGCTGGTTTACGAGCAGGACAGGCCTCTGAAGTGTGATGAGCCCATTCTCAGCAACCGATCTGGAGACCACCGTGGCAAATTCAAGGTGGCGTCCTTCCGTAAAAAGTACGAGCTCGGGGCCCCCGTGGCCGGCACGTGTTACCAGGCCGAGTGGGATGACTATGTGCCCAAACTGTACGAGCAGCTGTCTGGGAAGTAAGGGTTAGCTTGGGGACCAGAACAATCTGTCCTGGAGGCCCCAAGCCATGTTCCCCAGTTCAGTGTTGCATGTATAATAGATTTCTCCTCTCCCCTCCCCTCTTTGCACAGGCAAGACCTGAGCAGTCAGATGGTAGTTTAGGGTGACTTTTCCTGCTGCCTGGCCTTTATAATTTTAGTCATTCACTCACTCTGATTTATGTTTTGGTCAAATTTGAACTCCATTTTGGGGGATATTTTGGTACTGTGATGGGGTCATCAAATTCTTAATATGAAAATAGCAACCCAGAATGTAAAGAAGAAAAAAATTGGGGGGAAAAAGACCAGGCTTGCAGTGATAGGGCAAAGCATCAAAGAATCTTTAAGGGAGGTTAAAAAAAAAAAAAAGGTTGGCTGCCTCTGCCTTTGTGATCCTGAGTCCAGAATGGGACACAGTGGGTTTTCATGGTGACGTCGTTCACCCAGACAGCCAGAAGCTGGCATTGAAGCTTACCCCCAACACGTTGCATCTCAGATGCCTCGATAGGCATCAGTATCTCGCTCTGGTCCCTTTAAAGAGCAGTCCTGGAAAAAGCAGTAGGGAGAGTGGCTTTGCTGTTGTCGGAGCATGGCCGTCTTGACCGGCAGCAGTGCTGGCTGACAGCCTAGCAGGAATCCCTGTATCTGTGTCTGTCAAATTGATCATTCTTCATGGGAGCAAGAAAAGCTGGTCTGGAGTTGCTGAACGTTGCGTTAATTCTGCTGTTCGCTTATAGTTGAATAAAAATGGAAACCTGAATGAACGAGCTGAGTCCCCGGATGTTTTATCCTATTGGGTATGGGTTTCCCAAGTGTGGGAAATCTGGTCTCAGGGTGAGTCGTCTCTGTGACCAGCAAGTAACAGCTGGGACTTGTTCCAGGGGCCATACGGAGGGTCTCTGCCTCTACACATGCCATTAACCCACGGCAGGAGCAAACCATTCAGACTTGAGGTTTCTAAAACAAATCATAAAACGTGAGGCCGAGTCTTGCCCAAAAAGCACTTTTGCTTCAAGTGGTCCTTTTGACCTGAGAAGAATGTTCTAAAGAAGCTGGCTTTCCATTGGAGAAGAGGCAAGAAAAAAAAAAAAAAAAGAAAGAAAGAAGCTGGCTAAAAAGCTTCCCCGTTGGTGAAGTTGTGTTCAGACACCGTAACAATGCTTAAGAAGTAGCTTCCACTTAATGTTCTGATGTCTTATCCACAGAGAATCGGTACCAAAGAGGTGTGCAGGCAGGAGGGTGAGAAGGTCACCATTTCATGCCATGTGATGTACCAAAAGAAAGGAAAGAAGGTGTTTGAGGGCGCAAATCACTGTGATTTGGTCTCTGCGATGGAAAGAGGGATCCTCAGGCCTGACAGGTGCTAGCGACTCTGCCTTCCCCATCTTTCACTGCAGTACTTGTTTCTCTGAAAAAACTTGGAAACGTTGCCTCCGTGGAAGCGCATAAGGTAGATGGAAGTTTTCTTTTTTTTTTCCTTTTTTTGAGCTGGAGTCTTGTTTTGTCCACCCAGGCTAGAGGGCAGTGGAACAATCTCTGCTCACTGCAACCTCCACCTCCTGGATAGTTCAAGTGATTCTCCTGCCTTAGCCTCCTGAGTAGCTGGGATTACAGGCATGTACCACTATGCCCAGCTAATTTTTGTATTTTTAGTAGAAAAGGGGTTTGCCATGTTTGCCAGGCAGGTCTTGAACTCCTGACCTCAAGTGATCCACCTGGTCTGGCCTTCCAAAGTGCTGGGATTATAGGCATAAGTCACCATGTCAAGCCTGGAAGTTTTCTTAAAATTCATTTTTTACACAATAAGATTTTGTTGAGGCCGGGCGCAGTGGCTCACACCTGTAATCCCAGCACTTTGGGAGGCTGACGTGGGTGGATCATGAGGTCAGTAGTTCAAGACCAGAGTGGCCAACATGGTGAAACCCCATCTCTGCTAAAAAATACAAAAATTAGCTGGGCATGGTGGCTTGTGCCTGTAATCCCAGCTACTTGGGAGGCTGAGGTAGGAGAACTGCTTGAACTGGGACCCGGGAGGCAGAGGTTGCAGTGAGCCAAGATTGTGCCACTGCACTCCAGCCTGGGCTACAGAGCGAGAGTCCATCTCAAAAAAAAAAAAAAAAAAAAAATTTTGTTGAACACAAGTTACAAAGAAAACAACTGTTGGCTGGGTGCCGTGGCTCACACCTGTAATACCAGCACTTCAGGAGGCCAAGGGGGGTGAATCGACTGAGGTTAGAAGTTTGAGACCAGCTTGGCCAACATAGTGAAACACCGTCTCTACTAAAAATACAAAAATCAGCTGGGCTTGGTGGCGGGCACCTGTAATCCCAGCTACTCAGGGGCTGAGGCAGGAGAATCCTTTGACCCTGGGAGACGGAGGTTGCATTGAGCTGAGATCGCGCCATGGCACTCCAGCCTGGGTGACAAGAGCGAAACTCCATCTCCAAAAAATAGAAAACCAAAACCAAACTGTCCTGTTGACCTTGAAAATAAATGTAAAGGCTGGGCATGGTGGGTGGCTCACACCTGTAATCCCAGCACTTTGTAACGCCAAGGTGGGGCAGATCGCCAGCCTGGGCAACATGGCGGAAACCCGTCTCTATAAAAAATGCAAAAATTAACTCAAGGTGTGGGCTTGTTCCTGTAGTCCCAGCTACTAGAGAGGCTGAGGTGGGAGGATTACTGAAGCTCAGGAGGTTGAGACTGCAGTGAGCCGTGATCGCACCACTGTACTCCATCCTGAGCAACAGAGCAACAGCCTATCTCAAAAAAAAAAATACAATGTAATAAGATGTAATACACGTATGTGGTTAGACAAGGCGCACTATAGGAAGAAAGTGTCTCCCACCTTCCACTTAGTTACTGGTCCTGTTTTCTTCTATAAGAAAATAAAAATATATGTATCAGCATATATCTACATATTTAGTCTAAAAAATAAGTCTTACTATAGACACTGCATTGTTCTGCATTGTTTTCCTGAACTAATGAACTAACAAAAAATACACTGTTCTGCATTTTTTTTCCTGAACTAATGAATCTTTAGTTAACAAGTCACCACAACTGTTTTGTTTTGCTTTTTTTGAGGAGTCTAGCTCTGTCACCCAGGCTGGAGTGCAGTCGGCTCACTACAACCTCCACCTCCTGGGTTCAAGCAGTTCTGCCTCAGCCTCCCAAGTAGTTGGGACTACAGGCTTGCACCACCATGCCCGGCTAATTTTTTAATTTTACTTTATTTTTAGTAGAGACGGGGTTTGGCCAGGTTGGTCTCGAACTCCTGACCTCAAGTGATCTGCCCGCCTCAGCCTCCCGAAGTGCTGGGATTATAGGCATGAGCCCCCGCTCCCGGCCTTTTACTGCCATCCTTGTCCCTGCCTTCTCAAGCAGGTACTAGGAGTTGGACAAGTCTGTCCATAGCAGGCGTTAGAGCAGGGACCCACATCCCTGCTTCGTGGTAACTCTGTCCTGGGACACATCTCTGACAAACTTGTGCAGAGGGACCTTTTTTTTTCTTTTTTTTTTTTTTGAGATGGAGTCTTATTCTGTTGCCCAGGCTGGAGTGCAGTGGTGCAATCTTGGCTTGCTGCAATCTCCACCTCCCAGTTTCAAGCAATTCTCCTGCCTCAGCCTCCCGAGTAGCTGGGATTACAGGTGCTCACCACCACGCCCAGCTAATTTTTGTATTTTTAGTAGAGAAGGGGTTTCACCATGTTGGCCAGGCTGGTCTCAAACTCCTGACCTCAGGTGATTCACTCTCCTCAGTCTCCCAAAGTGCTGGGATTACAGCCGAGAGCCACCGAGAAGTTCTATAAAGATAGCACCTACAATCTCAGACATAGGGCCCTCTTCCCAAGCTAGCTAGACATTTTTCACCAGAGGGAAATGGATGGAAGAAGGCTACAGGAAGCTTTTCCACCTTTCTGAAGATTGAATACCCCTTTGGGTGTGGGTGCGGAGATCAGACAGGTCTCAATTCATACCCTACCCCACCACTTACCCTGGCGTGAGCTTATTTCTTCATCTGTGGAATGCTAGTGTTCCATCACGCAGCAAACATAAGCACACCACCCACGTTATCTGTTTCTCTTGGATAATTACATATCTTCTCTCTAGCCCTTTCCAATATAATTTTCAGATGTACCTAATATGGAAACGCCAATGAACAAAGCTACTTAGGAAACATAATTATCATTGAGTGTGATGGTTACAAAAGGTCTTATGGTTGGGGTTAACCCATGTTGATAATTATTTTTAATTTTATGAGTATACTTTTCTGCTTTAGTCTATCTTAGTGAACATAACTGGTCACATTTGTCTCTGACATAGGAACATCCTGTAGGAAACAAGAAAATGATTATGATACAATCAGAATATGCTGAAGACAAGTTAAATTCTTGCCAGCAGGTTCTTAAAAATCACAAGGTCTCTTCACCCCACCCACCCCCGTCCCCAAAAAAGTAATAATTCAAGTCATTATATATATATTTGAGACAGGTTTCACTCTTGTTGCCCAGGCTGGAGTGCAATGGCACGATTGAGGCTCACTGCAGTCTCTGCCTCCTGGGTTCAAGTGCTTCTCCGGCCTTAGCCTCCCAAGTAGCTAGGATTACAAGCACCTACCACCACGCCCAGCTAATTTTTTGTGTTTTTAGTAGACACGGGGTTTCACCGTGTTGGCCAGGCTGGTCTTGAACTCCTGACCTCAGGTGATCCACCCGCCTAAGCTTCCCAAAGTGCTGGGATTACAGGTGTGAGCCACTGGGCCTGCCCCAGGTCATCATATTCTAAAGAGCAATTTCCAGGAGTGTCCAAGGGAGATAACACAGTCATGGGTTCTTAGTTTCTGTTTGTGGTCGGGACAGTAAAGCCCCTCTCTCATCCCCCTTTTCCACTTATCACTAGACACAGAGACCAAAAACCATAGTTTCAGGCTGCTAAAAGCCTAAGACAAAACAAAACAGAGTAACAGCAAAATAAGATCTTACTGACATTGTCCTGACCCCCCAAATCGTATCCCAGAAATTTTGTATTTTTTACTATCTCATTGTTTTACATGTAAAATTACTGTAATAAAAGCAGAATATGAGGGGAGAGTGATCTAATATTACAGTAGGATCATTTCAAATATTTGGTTATAGCGCTTTCTCCATAGCCTGCTTTTCATTAAGGGTGCCCAATTTCTTTCTTTAGCAACGCATGCTTCTATACATGAGTGGCACATTGTGGGGGGTAGCGTGTGTGTGTGTGCACGCACATGTGCGTGTCCATGCCTTCTGTTCTTTTTTTTTTTTTTTTTTTGAGATGTAGTCTCACTCTGTCGCCCAGGCTGGAGTGCAGCAGCACGATCTTGGCTCACTGCAATCTCTGCCTCCTGGGTTTAAGCAATTCTCTGCCTCAGCCTCCTGAGTAGCTGGGATTACAGGTGCCTGCCACCATGCCTGGCTAATTTTTTTTGTATTTTTAGTAGAGATGTGGTTTCACCATCTTGGCCAGGCTGGTCTTGAACTCCTGACCTCGTGATCCACCCACCTTGCCTCCCAAAGTGCTGGGATTACAGGCATGAGCCACCATGCCCGGCCCATGCCTTCTATTCTTAAAGACAGAAAGGTGTAGTTGACCATGTGCCAACATCAAATGGTGCAACACTATCTTCAGCCCCGTAGAACTTGGAAGACACAGCTTTACCTGAATGTCCTGAATGGCTCTTCTTGGAGGGTCCGAGGCTATGGAGAACAGTCTCAGGAGGGTGGCTGGCCCTCTGAATTGTGAACCGGTGAACCTAGAAGGGAAACCTCCTGCTACAATAACACAGCAAGGCGATGTGATGAACACTTTTATTTACAAATATAATTAAAAGCTCTGACAGTTATCATGCTCTTCCTTGGAACCTGAAAAATGTTTTGTTTTGTTTTTAAAGTGCATGCAAAAGAAGTAAAGCCTTTTTTTTTTCATCATTTTTTATTGTAAGAAAATACACAGTTTGAAAGTGTGAATAATGCAATATTTATGACCAAGAAATGGGACTTAGGAAGGAAAAGGGAAATAAAGAAAACGATCAAGATGATCTGATTGAGAGACAGTGTTGAACTCCAAATACTGAATTGGAAAAGGAGGAAGGTGGGGAGGAACAGGAGGAGGAAGTAAAAAAATTTGATCAGAGAAACAGTTAAAATACAATATGAAAATAAGTAATACCTCTCCTTAAATTCCTTCTATACACAAAATACACGATTTGCCAAAGCCCAATTTGTGCTACTGGGATTCTGTGAGCTCCTTAAGTGTATTCACATCCTCTGCAACAGCAGAAAATGATTATGATACAATCAGAATATGCTGAAGACAAGTTAAACTCTTGCCAGCAGGTTCTTAAAAATCACAAGATCTCTTCACCCCACCCACCCCCCGTCCCCAAAAAAGTAATAATATGTCACCACTGATATGTACATCACAATTAGTTTCTGTAAAATGTATCAAATTTTCAATCTTTAATAAAACTTTGTTTTTTTATTCCTGATGAATAAATACCAAAAAAATAAAATAAAATAAAATAATGCAGCAGCTAGTTAAGGTGTAAGGCTGCGGATATTGTGTCTCTCTCCCCCTTGGCATTTATTATTATTATTATTTTTTTTGCTTTACTTTCACAGATTGGTGGTAATGAGTGATTGCTTAAAGCAATATACATCCACTTTTCTTGTTGTTGATTTATTGGTTTTGTTAAAACTGTCTCCAAAGTTTTCACTGAAACATTTTGAATCACATCAATACTGTGACGTGTACTATGAATAGAAGAGATGGCCAGGTTTTGGCCAGCACTGAAAGTTGACACAGGGGGAGGAAGGGGGCCCCTGATGGAGTAAGAATAAACAGGCACTATTCCGACACGATGTCAGTAAGAGTAAGAGAGAGAGAGAGTGAGAGCAACGCCCGTTAAAATGGGGAATGTGGTTTTGCAGGGTCTGAATTTTTTTCTGTTTTCTTTTTTTTGTAAATGGCAAAAAATTTAATCTCATCTATAGTCCTCCTTAGGAAAATCTAATGTAACCAAATTTCCAAATCCCATTCTGAGGCTCTCCATGTCAAAAGTTTCAATCTCTCGCTCTTGCCTTTCCAATAGGTACTTTATTCTCTCGCTGCGTTCCTTCTGAAGGGCAGCCAGCTCCTCTTCAATCTGAAACAAGCATAAGGGAGTTCTTAATGGAAAGCATCTCCTGACAGGCACCCACATGCACACATTACACACACAGGCACACATATGACATGTACACACATAGGCACACATGACATGCACACACAGGCACACATGTCATGCACACACATGCACACACATGTACACGCAGGCACACATGACATGCACACACAGGCACACATGACATACACAGGCACACATGATGCACACAGGCACACGACATACACACAGGCACATGTATGATGCACACAGGTACACATGACATGCACACAGGCACCCATGACATGCACACACAGGCACACATATGACATGTACACACACAGGCACACATGACATGCACACAGGCACCCATGACATGCACACACAGGCACACATATGACATGTACATACACAGGCACCCATGACATGCACACACAGGCACACATATGACATGTACACACACATGCACCCATGACATGCACACACAGGCACACATGACATGTACATACACAGGCACACATGACATGCACACACAGGCACACATATGACACACACAGGCACACCTATGACATGTACACACATAGGCACACATAGGCACACATATGACATGTACACACACACAGGAACAAGGGAGGACTGAGGAAGGCTGGCTGAGTCCTGTGATCAATGAATCTGATCCATTATATTTAAAACTTGCTCATGAGAATAAAAATGTTTGGGGCCCACCTGGGACCGGCAATGCCACTCTAGCCAGCCCAGCAGCTGGGCTGATCTAGGTCAGTGTCCTGTCTTAGCAGGGGATGGCTCAGGATTGTGCTGCTTTCCCATAGAGAGAGCCAAATGCCTCCTGGGTCATTAGTAATTTAGTTCTAGAACAGGAGCTGGGAAAATAGTCTGTGACGCTGGTTTCAGGGAACTACTGGAAGAAAGTGCAAATAACTGGTTAAGCAAATAAATGCTTAACAGCTTTGAGATGCCTTATGAAATCTTTTCTACTTCATATTTCTCAGAATATCTAAAGCAATGAATATTTCAGTTGGGATAACATTTATTATGCATGGCAGTATCAGCCTATCATCATTTTAATTTTATTTTAAAGAGCCCTGCTGGTGATTTCCCTTGGTTTAAAAATAGCTGAAAAGCCAAATCTATTACACATTTGGCGTCCTCGTGCCATCTGGCAGTGCTGCTATCAGCTCACAGTACCTTTCAGGTGTCACATCAACCCCCCAGCAACCCATGTCACTCTATGGCTGGGAACATTGAGGGTTTCCTAGCAGAGTAGCAGAAAGACTTAGGATGTGGGGTCAGACATGCATGCCTTGGTGTTTCGGCCTGTAGAATGGGGACAATGCCTACCTCACAAGGGTACTGGTAGCATAAAGCAGGAAAGTGAAAAGTGTCCACTTTAATCTCCAACTAAGGAAGGTTCCACATATGGCAGTTCCCTCAGCCACACCCGCTTCCACCCAGTGGCATGGGACCCCCAGTAATGCCCTCATACCTTTTGCTCAAGATGTGCTCTGCGCAGAGACACCCTCTGCTCTAGCTTCTGGAGCTCACGTTCATGTTGTGCCTCTGTTTGCATCTTGATTTTGCTCTGGTAGGCGTTGAGCAGCTCCATTTCCTGCTGGAGCTGTAGCCTCAAGGCCTGGCATTCTGCTTCTTGAGCCTCATCTAGCCGTAACTGTGGGCACAGAAGACACACACTGTCATGCACCCTTGCCTACAGCTCTTGGTGACTACTGGAAGAGGTTTCCTCATTTTGATTGAAATTGGTCCCCCCTCAAAAACACAGATGCTTTGGATACATTCAGAGTTAGAAATCAAAAACAGTCAAGTCTGCCCAATGGGCTACAAAGTACACATTCTTTTCAGTATGGTCTGAAACCACAGCAGCAGGCATCAGGAAGGCTACATAGTCCAGGAATTAAGCCTGTGGGCTTGGAGGTCAGCTCCTGGGCTTGAATTCTGGCCACACCATCCACTTGGTTGTGTTACCTTGGCACATTACCTACCTCCCTAGATCTCACGTTTCATCCTCAAGAAAATAAAAAGAATGGTTCCTATTGGCAGGTGCGGTGGCTCATGCTTGTAATCCCAGCACTTTGGGAGGCTGAGGCGGGCAGCTCCTGAGGTCAGGAGTTCGAGACCAGCCTGGCCAACATGGAGAAACTCCCATCTCTACTAAAAGCACAAAAATTAGCCGGGCATGGTGGCGGGCACCTGTAATCCCAGCTACTTGAGGCAGGAGAATCGCTTGAACCTGGGAGGCGGAGGTTGCAGTGAGCTGAGATCATGCCACTGGACTCCAGCTTGGGCGACAAGAGTGAGACTCCATCTCAAAAAAAAAAAAAAAAAGAATAGTTCCTATTGTCTGAGACTGGTGGGAGGATTAAATGAAAGAATTCATATAAAATCCTAGGCACAGTTCTCAGTGCATACCAAGGGTTCAATAAATAGTAGCTGTTATTATTTTGGTTGCAACTGATCATGTCCTTATTTCAAGATCTTTAACCCTAAAATCATTTAGATATGCTTAGCTATAGAAAAATAAATCCAACTTCCATAAAACTTGAGGAATATACCACAGTACTGTTATGCTCCAAGTAGTAACATTGGCACCCATTGTGGGCTATAAAAGTTATCTTGCAGCCGGGTGTGGTGGCTCACGTCTGTAATTCCAGCACTTTGGGAGGCCAAGGCAGGTGGATCATGAGGTCAAGAGATCGAGACCATGGGCACCATGGTGAAACGCCGTCTCTACTAAAAATACAAAAATTAGCTAGGTGTGGTGATGCACACCTGTAGTCCCAGCTACTCAGGAATCTAAGGCAGGAGAATCACTTGAATCTGGGAGGTGTAGGTCGCAGTGAGCTGAGATCACGCCACCGCACTGCAGCACTCCAGCCTGGAGACAGAACGAGACTCCATCTCAACAACAACAACAACAACAAAGTTATCTTGCTAGCCAGCCAATCCAAAAATCCAAGTGGTTCAAAATCTCTTCCCTGGCTGGTGGCTCACCTCTGTTAACTCAGTGTTTTGGGAGACCAGGGTGGGAGGATTGCTTGAGGCCTGGAGTTCAGTACCAGCCTGGGCAATACTGTGAGACCACCATCTCTATAAAATTTTTAAAAAAAAATTAGCTAGACATGGTAGCATGTGCATGTAGTCCCAGCTACTTTGGGAGCCTGAGGCAGAATCATCTCTTGAACCCAGGAGTTTGAGGCTGCAGTGAGCTATGATCACACCACTGTACTCCAGCTTGGGAGATAGAGATCTTGTCTCATTAAAAAAAAAATCTCTTCCTAAAGAGGGTAGGTAGGCTTAATTTTAAGAGGCATATCTGCTTTGAAGCAGTGATGTCCAGATTATATGCAGCCTCAAGTTTCCGTTGCTCCCTGCAGCACCTGAACTTGGTCTTTTTTTTTTTTTTGAGACAGTTTCATTCTTGTTGCCCAGGCTGGAGTGCAATGGCACGATCTCAGCTCACTGCAACCTCTGCGTCCCAGATTCAAGTGATTCTCCTGCCTCAACCTCCCAAGTAGCTGGGATTACAGGCGTGTGCCACCACGCCCGGCTAATTTTGTATTTTTAGTAGAGATGGGATTTCTCCATGTTGGTCAGGCTGGTCTCGAACTCCTGACCTCAGGTGATACACGCGCCTTGGCCTCTCAAAAGTGCTGGGATTACAGGTGTGAGACACCGTGCCCAGCCTGAACTTCGTCTTAGACAAGATACCCAGATCCTGCGTGGAGAATGAACCAAGTAGAAGTGCCAACTTCTCTAAAGCAGAGTTGAGGTTTCGGACCATCAGCAGGACAGTATTTAGGAATGATGACCTCTGGTCGCAGGCTTGGTTTGGTCCCATTTTGGCAGGCTCTCAGCTTGGCTGAGAATTATGAGATTAGAACCCTTGAATCAGACAGTCCACCTGCCCTGAGCTTATCTGTGTATTTCCATATTGACCACTTTTCCAAGATACTTATTCTCCACCTTACGTGCAATTTGTGACAATATACATATTTTGATTGAAAAATTACTTTTTGAAATGTTATATTACAATATTTTTAGATAGTTATTTGCATGTGTCTTCTTTTAGTACTTCTGGAGAAACACTATAGAGATCAAAGGAACATAAAATAAATTATGTAATCATATTTCCAAAGTACCTTCTGAAAATTAATCCTAACCAGGTTTCATTAAAATCCTTAAAGAGGACAGATAGTTCTCATTTTGCCAATAAGGAATGAAGTAGGATAAGAGACACTAGACACAATACATAGCATTCAGCAGGAACAGACTCACAGGTAAATGCCAAAGGATTTACTGGCTCCAAATGAGGGTTGTTACTATTCCTTCTTGATATGGGAGGTTCCTTATCAGTAAAGGAAGTGAAAGTACTGTTCTTTTCTATTTGTCTGCATTAGTTGCCATAAGCCCTGGCTAAGCGGGTGAGAGGTTCATTCCATGGTCAGTTTAGACCATCTAAACATCTTTAAACATTCAGAACATCTCCATTTCCTTTTATTTCTAGCCTTCTATTATTATTATCAGTAACTGGTACCATTGTTCTATACCAGCTCTAATTCTGAAGGCCTAGTGCTAGAAACCGGAGGGTATTCCAGCATTTGGTATTTATCACCCAAGGTTACACAAATCAAATCCATTAAAAATATTTTTTTTTGGATTTTGTTTTTTCATGTTTTTATTTGAGACAGAGTCTCACTCAGTTGCCCAGGCTGAGTGCAGTGGTGTGTGATCTCAGTTCCCTGCTACCTCCATCTCCCAGGTTCAAGTGATTCTCCTGCCTCAGCCTCCCGAGTAGCTGGGATTACAGGCAAGCACCACCCGGCCCAGCTAATTTTTTGTATTTTTAGTAGAGATGGCATTTCACCATGTTGGCCAGGCTACTCCTGACCTCAGGTGATCTGCCCACCTCGGCCTCCCAAAGTACTGGGATTATAGGCATGAGCCATGGTGCCTGGCTCCATTAACAAGTTTTATAAGAGTATAAGTAAATATGTGTGTTCTTTACAGTGGCTTACACTGAAGAAAAAGATATGAGGTTTACAGGATTCCCCCCAAGCTAGGTTCAAATCCTAGCTCCACCACTAATTAGTCATGTGACCTTCCCCTTTGTTCCCAAGCCAGAGGTTGACACATTGCAGCCCATGGACCAAATCTGGCCAGGTACCTGTTTTTGTAAATAAAGTGTTTTTTCTTTTTTCTTTTCTTTTCAGACAAAGTCTCACTCTGTTGCCCAGGCTGGAGTGCAATGGCGCAATCTTGGCGCACTGCAATCTCTGCCTTCTGGGTTCAAGTGATTCTCCTGCCTCAGCCTCCTGAGTAGCTGGGATTACAGGCACCCACCACCACTCCCGGCTAATTTTCGTATTTTTAGTAGAGACAGCGTTTGACCAGGTTGGCCAGGCTAGTCTCGAACTCCTGACATCAGGTGATCCATCCGCCTCGGCCTCCCAAAGTGCTGGGATTACAGGCATGAGCCACCACGCCTGGCCGTAAATAATATTTTATTAGACATCAGTATATTCACTCATTTACATTTTGTCTATGGCTGCGTTTGTGCTACAATGGCAAAGCTGAGTAGTTGTGACAGAGACCCTGTGGTCTACAAAGCTAATTACTATCTGTCCGTTTACAACGTTTGCCACTCCTGATCTAAGCAAGTAGCTTCATTTTAGTAAACTTCAGTTTTCTCACAGGTAAATTAGGGTCAAACCAGTAACTGCTTCCAAGGGGTTTCACAAAAATTAAATGAGATAATATTTATGAAATACTTAACATTGTACTTGCCACATGGTAAGTAGTCAGTAAAGGATACTGTAATGATCACATACTTTTATCTTCTCCCTGTCTCAGAAGAAAGGACACTTCTCTCCTTTTATTCAAGGGCAATCATTGACCTCTATTTCTGATCCTGTTCTCTCTCATCTGATTTATTTTTTTTGAGTACCAGTTTTGTTGTGTTGCCCAGGCTGGAGTGCAGTGGTGTGATCATAGCTCATTGCAGCCTTGAACTCCTGCGCTTGAGTGATCCTCCTGCTTCAGCCTCCCGAGTCACTGGGACTACAGGCATGTGCCACCATAACTGGCTAATTTTTGTATTTTTTGTAGAGACAGACTCCTGCTATGTTGCCCAGGCTGGTCAAGAATTCTTGGCTTCAAGTGACCCTCCCCTCCCGCTTCAGCCTCCCAAAGTGTTGGGATTACAGGCGTGAGCCACTGCACCTGGTCTCTACCATTTTATATAACAAACATTCATTGAACACTTGCTGTATGCCACGCGTTGTTGCAGATGCTGAGAATATAAAGATTAACAAGACAGAAACGCTATCAACCTTTACGTCTTATCAACTTCCTTCCTTCTCTTTGCCTTTCACCTCTTTCTGCACTCTTCTCTTCACACTCATTCTGATCCTAACCCTCTACACTTCTACTGCTCACATTAAGGTGACCCACAATGGTCTGGAAGTGGTTCCTGCTATATGACCTCCCAGCAGCAGCATTTGGTATTGTTGACTGCCCCTTCCTTCTTGAAATCTTTGTCTTCTGAGATACCACAACTTCCTGGTTTTTGTCTTCCCTCTTTGGCTATTCCTTTTCCAGTAGTCCTTACCCACTTGGTGCTTAAATATGGGTGTTCCTAAGGGCTTTGTCCTGGGCCCTGTTCTTCCTCTAACCTCTCTTCCTAAGAATCTCATCTATTTCAAAAGCCTCAATTACCATTTATCCAAATGGCTCCCACACTAAACATCTATTTCAGACTTCCCTTCTGAGGTCTAGATGAGCTCTTCTAGTCTACTAGAGACACCCTCTG
Source organism: Alouatta caraya (assembly GCA_963575295.1). Lineage (NCBI taxonomy): Eukaryota > Metazoa > Chordata > Mammalia > Primates > Atelidae > Alouatta > Alouatta caraya. Next base: position 15,062 of record CAUYUD010126582.1, read on the forward strand.
CTGGATGTTTCCCAGGCTCTCAGGCTCCACACAGCCAACACATCACCTTTTCCTTCCCACTTCCCAGTCTGTTCCACTTCCTTTTTTACCATATAGGTAAATATACGTAGACCATCACCTACTGTTTTTTTTTTTTTTGAGACGGAGTCTCATTCTGTCGCCCAGGCTGGAGTGCAGTGGCATGATCTCAGCTCACTGCAACCTCTGCCTCCCAGGTTCAAGCAATTCTCCTGCCCCAGTCTCCTGAGTGGCTGGGATTACAGGTGCACACCACCACGCCCAGCTAATTTTTGTTTTTAGTAGAAACAGGGTTTCACCATGTTGGCCATGCTGGTCTTGAATTCCTGACCTCAGGTGATCTACCCACTTCGGCCTCCCAAAGTGCTAGGATTACAAGCATGAGCCACCACGCCCAGCCCATCATCTACTTCTTTGTTCAAACCACAGACTGGAAGTCATCCTGAACACCAGACTCTCCACATCCAACCTGTCATTAAGTACTCTCAATTCTACCTCCTGCCAAATTTAGTAACGTTCCCCTTCATCCCGACTGCCCCTTTTCTAGTCTAGCTACCATGCTCTGGTACCTGGGGTAAAAGTTAACTTCACAAATCATCTCCTAATATTCATTCTTCCCTTCTCCCAGGCCATTCTCCATGTTACCAGAGTGATGGTTCAAAACACAAATCTGATGTCACACCCTGCTTAATACTTGCCAATGGCTTCCCATTGTTTTGGATAAAGACAAAAATTCTTAACAAAGCCTGAAAGCCCCTACATGACCCATCCTGTTTACCCCTCCAGTCTTGTTCTGTTAGTCCTCTCCCAGTTCCCTACATCCCAAACATAACGGATATCTGTGAATTCTTCCCAAGTGCCACTGTCTTCCCCACATTTACACGTGTTTCTCACGTGTAGGTTCCTCAGCCTACAAAGCCATTGTGTCAGGGAGGCCTCTCCCGACTCTCCAAACCAGGTATAAGCTCTCCTGTTTCGTACTCTGTTGGCACCTTGCTCTTGCTCTGCTGTTACACTGAGTAGACTTTTCCAATGTTTGTGTCCTCCATGCTTCTATAACCTCCATGAGGACGTGATCCATAACTGTCTTATCCACCACGGTATCTCTGGATACCTGGCACATCATATAGGTACTCAGTAAATACTTGCTGGATAGGTGAGTGGATAAACGCGCTAGCTCCCATCCTTGGCCTAAGAACATGCATGCTTAAGCTTCTCCCAACTAACAGGTCTTCCTTCAACTGTCTCCTCCTTTTGCTACAGCTCTTGTTCTCCTTTCCTTCATTGATAAGGATCTGGGAAAAGTGGTCTCACCTACCATTTGGATTTCACTTTATAATCCCTCTTTCAATGCTCTATCATGTCTCCCATTCCCACCACTCCATTGATTGTCTGAGACAAGCAATGGTTGAATCCAGTGCCAGGTCCAATGAGCACCTCAAAGTTTATTCTTCTATTTGATCTCTGTGACATGTGACGCCATCAGTTAGAAACTCCTGCTCTGGCTCCTGTGGCATCCTCTCTTCTGGTTCCCTTCCTGTGTCTCTGATTATTTATTTTTGTTCTACTTCTACTCAGCCCTCAAATGTTGGTATCTACCAGACTCTGTCCTTAGTTCTTTCCTCTCTAAGAATATCTCCTGTCCCCAGCAGATCTCATCTATTCCTACCAGGCACAAGTACACCCATATGCCAATGAAGTCTAGCTTTTTGTCTTCAATCTTGACATCCCTCCTAAACTACAGGTTTCCATTATCTGTACTTCTCTACCTGGACACCCACAAAACTCAGATACCATGTCTACAACTTAGTCAATTATCCTTCCAGCATCCAAACTCACTCTTTCTTTTACTGTTCTGTCTTGGTAAGACAATGACCTATTCTACTCTGTTGTCAAACCTCTCAAATTGGTCACTAAGTTATTTCTACTCTTTCTTGCCTCCTAAATATTTCTCAAACCCTTCCCTACTCCTGTTCATCTCCATTAGCATGTTCTCTCATCATCTTTTTCCTGGACTATTATAATGGCTTCCTAACAGGTCTCTTTACCTATATTTGCCACATTTCTGCCAATGTCTTTCTGTAACACAAATCTAATCCAGTTATACTTTCCTTCTTAAAACAGGCTTCAAAAACTCCCCATTGCTTGCAAGATAATGTCCAAACTCCTGGTTTCTGAGGCTCTCACCCTGACTCTCCTCCCACTTTCCCTCAACAAGCATCCTATACTCTTGCCATAGCAATTACTCATTGTTTCTCAAATGTGCCATCCTCTTTCAGGTCTCTGCGTCTTTGTATATACTGTATCCTTTGTCAGGAGTAACTCTTTCTCTTATGCCTTTTGGTAAACCATTACTTTTTTTTTTAAGACAGAGTTTCATTCTTGTTGCCCAGGCTGGAGTACAATAGCGCAATCTTGGCTCACAGCAACCTCTGCCTCCTGGGTTCAAGCGATTCTCCTGCCTCACCCTCCTGAGTAGCTGGGATTACAGGCATGCACCACCATGCCGAATTTTGTATTTTTAGTAGAGACAGGCTTTCTCCATGTTGATCAGGGTGGTCTCAAACTCCCAACCTCAGGTGATCTGCCCACCTTGGCTTCTCAAAGTGGTAGGATTACAGGCGTGAGCCACCGTACCCAGCTAAACTATTACTCTTTAAGAGTCATCTCCTTGGGAAATCATCACTGAATTACCAGGCAAGCTCCCATCCCAAGCTCCCTTTATGACCTCTCCATTTTGAGTTCCTGTAATCTTTCTGCTTGAACTCTGGGCTCACACCAAAGTTCTTTCCATCTCCATATACTTTCCTTTGTTTGAACCTTTGCCTATGTAGGTCCCATTTTTAAGGAATTGGTTAACATCAATGAATTCCTTAAAGTTTCTTGGCTTCCTCTGGGAAGATTTCCTTAGACAAGCTTAGTTAGTGCTACTTGTTCTCCCATAACCCCCAACACCTCCCACTTAAAATCACTTACTATGTTTTACTATTACTGCTTAATTATCTGACCACCTGGCTTGACTGACAAATTGTCTAGCTCATCCTCCATCTCTGAGTCCAGCAGAGTGCTGAACCCTGATGCTTAATAAAAGTTTATTGAATGAGCGTGTCTGTGTATCTGTCTTCCTCACTTGACTGTGGGCTCCCTAAGGGCAGGGACTGTCTGATTCATTTGTGCCTGATATGAGTTGCGGGGAGGGCAGTCAGTAAAACCTTTGATAAATGAACAAATGGTATCATATGTGGCATCTATCACATTTGCCCTCAAATTCCCTATGTGCCACAGGTCTGACGTGGCATGTCATTCCTTGAGTTCCATCTTATAAGACACTCCGGCAAGTATCCACATTGGCTTGGCTTTATTCAGCGTCGTCCTTTCCTCAGTCCTTTGGGCAGAAAAACATCAATATCCTAAATGTGTGCAAGAATCATCTCGGGAACAACAGGCTGGATCTCGGATTTTCTTGATTCCCAAAGCTCCTGAAGCCGTGGCGCCAACCCTAACCACTTACCGCTTGAGAGGCCATCATTTCATTTATACTCTGTTCATACTGCTCTGCCAAAATGGCAAGTTTTCTTGTCTGCTCATCTTTCAGTGTCTTTAAGATTGTTTTGTGCTCATTCTTTGGAGTAACTTCCAACTGGTGATTCTTGAGTGCTTTATACTGTTTGGTCTGTACTTTGCAAGTGTCCTGAAACTGTTTTTTAATTTGCATCTCCATGGCCTGGGTAGAAAAAGTGACAAAGGAAAAATAAAGACACGTCAGTAAAAACAGAAGGCCTTCTACCATAACAATATAATGCAAGTGCGGAGACCATCTGTTTTTTGGGGCAGTGACCCACATTGCTCATCAATAAAAATGAAGCAGCGTGTATGACACAGACAGGAGTTAACCCGACCTACACTTTTGGTTTTATAGTGAATGAATATAAGTAATTTTGAATTTACAAATGGCTTCAAAGAAAATATGGACTGTCACAAGGGGATGAGGACTCTAAGCAGACTGAGGGATATTATGAGGCCTAGATTGTTGAAAGGTGACAATTCTTTTCATGCTTTCCTAGTCAGAGTCTTCAGTGTCTCCCATTGTTCACTGTCTTTTTCCTTATTTTTGTTTTTATATTTCACCCTGTTTCCAAATGAGAGAGGAGACAGCATTCTATAATAAGCCAGCTCTCACTGCTCTGGTTTATAGCAATTTCTTATCAACTCCATAAAGGAGAACATATGGATAGTACCTCATATCCTAACCCATTTCTACTGAATTTCAGTGTAAACTGAAAGAGAAAAGTGTTTACAATTTTCCCCCCATTAAGAGGCTGTGCTTGCATGTAGCAATATCAAATATGCATTTGGGCAAGAAGAAGGTAGAGTATATTATTTTAAGCCCAGAAGGCATTCCATCAGGTTGCCCATAGGCATGTGTGCACTTCATGAACACTCTGAGGACTTATGGTGATAGAAATCACTGCTGAGCTTAGGACTTCACTGAAGAGATGCAGAGCCAGTGTGGTCAAGGTTGGCCTCATGTCTGTGCCAACACTGACAATGTCCTCACTGACATATAGCAATGGCTTAGTATGCGGAGCTTGTTAATCAGCAGTCAGCTAAAATTAGCTGGAGGCAGTGAGGGCCAGAGGAGTTCCTCTACATCTCTGCATCTCTAGTGCAGAGGTGGTAAATGCCTGGCAATTGTAGATTTGTTCCTGATGACCATGACAGATATCACTAATAAATGACACTCTTTCCTCCTAAACTTGGATGTGGCTTGAGAGATTTTCTCAATACAGCGGTGCTCAAAGTACCTAAGGCCAGTATAACTTCCTTATTTCCCGGGATTGGAACTATAAACTGCTATTAGTCTAGTTTTGAAGAGGGCAGGTCATGAAACACTCAGAGAAATTCCATAATGGACATGATGACAAACTGATAGATAATGTAGTAGAATCATAGTTTCCAAACCAGCCTACCACATCTCTTTTTTAGGAGCTTAAATACAGACTCTGTGCTTTACAACTGGAGATTCTGATGCAATAGGTGTAGGGCACAGAAATTTGTGAGTCTGAAAAGTTGCTCAGGTGACTCTGACACTTCAGGTATAGAAACCATTGATCTGGTCCCACACTGTCCAGAAGCACAAGCAGGGAAATGCTATCTCCTCTTACCTTTAGGTTTTTTGGCTGTTGCCGAAGTTCCATGACATGCTTTCTGTGCAGTTCCCTTTCTCGCCTCTTATTGTACTCCAGCTGGTTTTCCAGTTCAGTCTGGTGCTGTAAACGGATCAGATCCATGCGTAGCTTCTGTAACGTGTGCAGCTGCCTGTACTCTAGCTCTCGGGTGGACTCGTCGTGCCGGATTAGCATGGCATGCTCCATCTCCTTCTGGGTCCTCTTTTTATTTAGTTCCTGCATCCAGGAACAAAAGATAAATGGAGAGAGGTGAATGGAGATGAATTGGAAGGAATGCACAACTAAATGAGGGATGGCAAAGAACGGCACTGCTAACTATCTCTCTCTCTCTCTTTTTTTTTTTTTTTTAAGACAGAGTCTCGCTCTGTCCCCAGGTGCCAGGCTGGAGTGTAGTGATGTGATCTTGGCCCACTGCAACCTCCGCCTCCCGGGTTCAAGCAATTCTCTTGCCTCAGCCTCCCGAGTAGATGGGACTACAGGTGTGTGCCACCATGCCCAGCTAATTTTTGTATTTTAGTAGAGACAGGGTTTCACCATGTTGGCCAGGATGGTCTCAATCTCTTGATCTTGTGATCCACCTGCCTCGACTTCCCAAAGTACTAGGATTACAGGCATGAGCCACTGCGCCTGCCCCCCTCCATCTCTTAATTAAACCCATTAGTGTTTGGCAGCAGGACTTAATGAGATGAAATGAAATTAACAATGTCTTGAGCTTTAGGTTCTGTTCCTGGGTCCACCACTTACAAAATGGGCAACTTCACAGCAATCACAACTGCGCTATCTGTAAAATGGGATTCATTCTACTTGACCCCCTCTTACCTCACAGAGCTGCTGTGAACCTTAGTTAGGTGATGTGCTATGCATAAGTCTTCACAGATGTTTCTCCAGTGAAGCTAATGGTTCTACACCCTGACTGCCCATAAAAATCATGTGAGGAAACTTTTCAAACATAAGATGATTGAATCTCACAGGCTGAAATTCTCGTAACTGTCTGGGGTGGGATCCTGATGTCAGTGTTGGTAAGAGTTCTCCAGGTAGTTCCAATATGCAATCAAGATTGAAAATTAAACTGATAATATCTGCAATAGTCTTAGCTTTCTGGGAAATACCCTGTTTTTGCACGAATCAGAAGTAGGCCAATTATCTATTTTTAAAAATCTCAGAGTTCAAGGCATGCCGGGAAAAAAACCAGATGAGATCTGTCCCCTTTCATCTTCTGCACTGCAGTCTGTTTGATCATTTATACATCTAATCACTCTGTTCTTTTCAGTTCTACTCCTTTCTTTCTTTGTTGTTGAAGGAAAAAAGGAAAGCAAACTAGAAAAAAAAGGGGAAGTTGGTGAAATCTTTTCATTCACCAATTGAAGAATATTTCCTAAACAGCGCTATATATGAAGATCTGAACAATGTACTCTCAGTATATAAAAATGTTTATTAAACCATGACTTCTGTGCTCAACTCACTGACACTCCAATAGGGAAGTGTACTAGACATTTACTGAAGTATATGCTCTGCTCAAAGCTCACTGAATCAGATTTAGATACGTGGCCCAACCTGGGCCAATTCATTTTCTCTACTAGGAATTTGGAATTGACATCCAGAACCAGTTAATCTCTATGTGTGGCTGGAATTGAGGCATATAAAAACCACATATGTGGTAGTCATCTGTTTCTATGAGGGCTGAGGATTAGAGAAAGCTAGGCTTCAGAGCAAGAAGAAATGAAAAAGAGAGAAGTGAAGGGAATATACTGATACCTAACTTGCTTACTGCTTCTAAGCCCTCCTGTAAGTTCAGCTGTATTACTGCTATTTGATTTTATGAGACATTCCCATATGTCTATAGTAATTTCCCTGGTTTTGGCTTAAGCTAGCTCAAATAAATTTCAGTTAACAAGCAAACAAAAAACCTTTAATTAATACAGGGACACAATTGTTTTTATTTTTTATTTTGGTAGAGATGGGGTCTCATTATGTTGCCCAGGTTGATCTCAAACTTCTGGACTCAAGCCATCCTCCCATCTCAACCTCCCAAAGTGCTGGGATTACAGGCATGCTCAGCCAGGAAATAAGTTTTATGTGCGACTTAAAAAAAAAAAAAAAAGACCAAGGGTGGGTAAGTGATGAACGCTATAAAAGGGTAAAGATTTTATGCTGCAAAAAGGATGGTATTATTATTACTGTTTTTGAGAAGGAGTTTGGCTCTTGCCCAAGCTGGAGTGCAATGGCATGATCTCAGCTCACAGCAACCTCTGCCTCCTGGGTTCAAGTGATTCTCCTGCCTCAGTCTCCTGAGTAGCTGGGATTACAGGCATGCGCCACCACACCTGGCTAATTTTGTATTTTTAGTAGAGATGGAGTTTATCCATATTGGTCAGGCTGGTCTCAAACTCCCAACTTCAGGTGCACCCACCTCAGCCTCCCAAAGTGCTGGGATGACAGGTATGAACCACTGTGCCTGGCCTAGTGGTATTACTATTAAGAATGTAAAGGAAAGGAGAAAGCTTTTGAGCTGTACTTTATTTTTATTTATTTATATCTGAGATGGAGTTTCGCTTTTGCTGCCCAGGCTGGAGTACAATGGTGAGATCTCAGCTCACTGCAACTTCCGCCTCCCAGGTTCAAGCGATTCCCCTGTCTCAGCCTCCCGAGTAGCTTGGATTACAGGCACCCACTACCACACCTGGCTAATTTTTGTATTTTTAGTAGAGATGGGGTTTCACCACGTTGGCCAGGCTGGTCTGAAACTCCTGACCGCAGGTGATCCACCTGCCTCGGCCTCCCAAAGTGCTGGGATTACAGGCATGAGCCCCTGTGCCCTGGCCTGAGCTGTACTTTAAATTAGAACAACAGAATATCTCTCTTCTCTGATGGCATCCACTATGGGAGAAAATACAAGTTATTTATTTTAATAGATATATCAATAACATTTGTATACTGTCATGATTAGAAATATCCTGCACAATTGGGCCTCCTATTGATTTGAAGAGAAGTTCTTTTAATGGCATAGCATCTAGTACCAGAGCACAGTCACCAATCATTCACTTATTTATTCAACAAGTAGTTACTGAGCACTTACTATGTGTTGGGCACTGTTGTAGGAACTAGGGATGGAACAGTGAACACATACACTCCATCAGGGATCTTACAAGGAGAAAAAGCCAAAAGTATAAATGCAATTTAATTTTTTTTTAAGGAATAAAAACTAACCTTCTAGAGTAACTCTCCCAATCTCCTCCTGTGTTTTCCTTTACTTTTCCTCTTTAGCTAGCCCATCAAATTTCTTTTTTAAATATCAGTAACTGGCCCCTAGGTGGCACCAAAGGACAGAGAGCCCTTCCCACAGATGAATATTCTCCCCCAGGCCAACCACCCAGGGAAAGCCAAGGAAAGCCCTTTACGAGGGCTTTAACTGAGGTCCAGGAGTCCCAATACTGGATATTTATCCATCCCACATTTTCCTAAATTGAGAAGTGCAAACTGAGTCTGAGCTGCCAGGAGCCCTGAAACTCGTGGGCTCCTGACACAAAGCAAGCAACCACCTTCAGAAGAAATCAAGTGCTTCGCTGCATGCTTAATAAAATGCTTCACGATATTGTCCACAGAATAACCACATCTGAATTACCTGCGTTATAAGCAACTGGCCTTCATAATAAGTTACGCAGCTAATTCTGATACATATGAAAGTTTGAGAGTCAATGGAAAAGTGCTCAGGGTGTGAGTCAGTTTCAACTCCTCTGTAAATCATTATCTATGGCTTAGGGCAAGTCTCTCAATCTGCATTTCAGGTGTAACGTGAGGATAGCTGTACCCATTGTGAACTATCATACTTGCAAGGATACCATGAGAGACCATAAGAAAGTGTTTCAAGGCCGGGCGCGGTGGCTCACGCCTGTAATCCCAGCACTTTGGGAGGCCGAGGCGGGTAGATCACGAGGTCAAGAGATCGAGACCATCCTGGTCAACATGGTGAAACCCCGTCTCTACTAAAAATACAAAAATTAGCTG
>CAUYUD010126586.1:0-14821 GCA_963575295.1 Alouatta caraya
GCAATTCTCCTGCCTCAGCCTCCCGAGTAGCTGGGACTACAGGCACGTGCCACCATGCCCAGCTAATTTTTTGTATTTTTAGTAGAGACGGGGTTTCGCCATGTTGACCAGGATGGTCTCGATCTCTTGACCTCGTGATCCACCCGCCTCGGCCTCCCAAAGTGCTGGGATTACAGGCGTGAGCCACCGCGCCCGGCTTGAAGAATATCTTTATGGTGTTCTCTGCATTTCCTGGACTTGAATGCTGGCCTGCCTTGCTAGGTTGGGGAAGTTCTCCTGCATAATATCCTGAAGAGTGTTTTCCAGCTTGGATTCATTCTCTCTGTCACATTCAGGTACACCTATCAAATGTAGATTAGGTTTTTCCACATAATTCCATACTTCTTGAAGGCTTTGTTCATTTCTTTTTCCTTTTTTCTCTAATCTTGCCTTCTCATTTTATTTCATTGAGTTGATCTTTGATGTCTGATATCCTTTCTTCTGCTTGGTCAATTCGGCTATTGAAAATTGTGTATGCTTCACAAAGTTCTCGTGTTGTGTTTTTCAGCTCCATCAGGTCATTTCTACTCTTCTCTAAGCTGTTTATTCTCGTTAGCATTTCGTCAAACCTTTTTTCAGCGTTCTTAGTTTCCTTGCATTGGGTTAGAATATGATCTTTTAGCTCAGAGAAGTTTGTTATTACCCACCTTCTGAGGCCTGTTTCTGTCAATTCATCAGACTCATTCTCCATCCAGCCTTGTTCCCCTGCTGGTGAGGAGTTGTGATCCCTTGGAGGAGGAGAGGCGTTCCGGTTTTGGGTATTTTTTCCTTTTTGCGCTGGTTTATTCCCATCTTTGTGGATTTATCTACCTGTGGTCTTTGTGGTTGATGACTTTCAGATGCGGTCTCTGAGTGGATGTCCTTTTTGCTGCTGATGAAGTTATTTCTTTCTGTTTCTTAGTTTTCCTTCTAACAGAAGGCCTCCCTGCTGCAGGATTGCTGGAGGTCCACTCCGGACCCTGCCTGCCTGGGGATCACCTGCAGCAGCTGCAGAACAGTAAGGGTTGCTGCCAGTTTCTTCTTCTGTTATCTTTGTCCCAGAAGGATACCCGCCAGATGTCAGCCTGAGCTCTCCTTTATCAGGTGTCTCTTTGGTTATACGGGGGTTGGGGAGCTGCTTCAGGAGACAGTCTGTCCCTTATAGGACCTCAAATGCAGAGCTGTGAGCTCCATTGTTCTGTTCAGAGCTGCTAGGCAGGTACATTTAAGTCTGCTGCAGCAGAACTCATAACTGCCTTTTTTTCCCAGGTGCTCTATCCCAGGAAGGTGGGGCTTTATTTTTAAGTTCCTGTCATTCTGCTGCCTTTTTTCAGAGATGCCCTGCCCAGCAAGGAGGTAGCCTAGTCACAATCTGCCAGCAGAGGCTTGCTGAGCTGCCGTGGGCTCTGCTCACCTGCTGTGTGAACTTCCTTGCAGTTTTGTTTACGGGGGTACAGTTAGAACTGCATCAGTAATGGCGGTCTGCCTCAGTAATGGTGGATTGTCTCTGTAACGGCAGACTGCCTCGATAATGGTGGATTGCCTTGGTAATGGTGGACTGCCACAGTAATGGTGGACTGCCTCGGTAGTGGCGGACATCCTTCCCTCCACAGAGCTGGACCATCCCAGATCCAGCTGTGCTTGCTGTAAAACTCAGTCCAGAGCGTTTCAGATTGCTGGTCTTTGTGGGGGTTGGACCAGCTGAGCCAGATCACCTGGCTCCCTATTTCAGCCCCCTTTTTTTTCAGTTCAATGGGGAACTCTGTCTCCCAAGCATTCCAGTCGCCAGTTGAAACGGTGCCCAGATTTGTGTGAGTTTTTGTGCGGAGACCCACTGCGCTGGCTGAAACAGCAGCACTGAAGACTCGTGGCACTTTTCCACCTGGGGATCTCCTGGTCTATGGGCAGCAAAAATTTGTTTTGAAATGCGGTGATCACTCACCCTCTGCGTTTTCGCTGGGAGCTGCAACCCTGAGCTGTTCCTATTCGGTCATCTTGGATCCTCCCCCACACATAACATTTAAAATTAAAACATCAGCAGAGTAAAACATTATATTTGAGAGGTACTTTGAAAAAATGGAAGGAGCAAAGGATTTTGAGCCAAAAGACCTCGCTCTGAATCCCAGCTCATGTCATTTATTTCCTGGGAAACTCCTGACAAATCACCTCTCTTGGCATCAGTTCCTTCACTACTAAATATGAAGATGCTGTAACTAACTCCACAGAATTGTGATGGAGACTGAAGGAGGCAGAGCCTGACAAGGGAGGTGACATCCGCTTCACAGGGCCTGGCTGCCAGCAGATGCTCAAGCAGCCTCTGTTGAATGAATGAAGCATGAGCCCTCCTCAGTGTCGAGACCTCCCAAATTCAGCATCAGAAAAAATAAGACCATTCTATCTCTACTAAAATAAGTACTGGGCCTGGCCTGTTTGGCGCAGTTCCTCTTCTGTGTTTGGCCTTATAGGATTGATTACAAAAGATTCCATCTATGTTAAGTGGGTTTAGGAAAATATGAAGTAATAGAACAAAACTTTCCCAGTCACTAATGTCTAAAAAAGGTCCATGCTGTGGAACTTATTTGAATATAATTTAGTTAAAATTGACCAGAGGAGACAAGGCTGATTCTAGAAGGGAGGCAAGGGTTTGGGATGAGGCCAGTAAGGCCCTGGTAGCCCTGCATCCATGGTGAGCCACTGAGCTGCCCAAGTGGCTGTTGCACAGCCCTTCCCATGGGCGCTGAGGCCCACATCTTACCCAGGCAGTCCCTGGCCCTGACTTCAGGGCTGAGCTTGACTGGATGTAAGGGGACTAAGACCTGTGCAGTCCTTTGCCAGGTGCTTCTGAGACCTTCCTCCTGTCACCAGGGTAATTCTCAGGCTCATCAGGGAAAAATAGATGCGGTAAGAATAAAACTTCCTGCCAGGCGTGGTGGCTCACGCCTGTAATCCCAGCACTTTGGGAGGCCGAGGCGGGAGGATCACAAGGTCAAGAGATCGAGACCATCCTGGCCAACATCGTGAAACCCCATCTCTACTAAAAATACAAAAATTAGCTGGGCGTGGTGGTGTGCACCTGTAGTCCCAGCTACTCAGGACGCTGAGGCAGGAGAATTGCTTGAACACAGTAGGTGGAGGTTGCAGTGAGCTGATATTGCGCCACTGCACTCCAGCCGGGCGCCTGGCAACAAAACACTACTCTGTATAAAAAAAAAAAAAAAAAAAACACACACACAGTAAAACTTCCTGCCACCAAACTTAAATGTCCTTGCATCCTCTCCCTCCTTCTGGCTTTAATGAAAGAGGGGCCTCTTTCACTCTCTTCCTGGCCCCATCCCACCCCTCTGCCTTCTCAGAGATCACACTCTGATGCCCTCTGTCACCCCTGTATCTTCACCTCTTCCTCTCCAATTTCTCCTTGCTTCTAGCATTTTAATGTGCATAAGGTTCTCTCATTAATATTAATAACAACCATAAAAGATGCCTTTCCCAGTCCCCTGTCCCCTCCAGCTCCTGCTCATTCTTCTCTCTCACAGAATGTCTTCAACTTGCTCTCCTCTCCTACCTGCCTTCCCTGCTCCCTGCTCCCCTGTAACTGTTTCTTCCCCCATGACAACTTCCCAACTAGGAAATTGGCGCCCCTTCACCAGCCACTCTTGGCCCTGCCATATTTGTTGCCCTCTATCTTGCCTTTGGACACCGTGTTCTCCTGTTGTCTCCCCACTTCTCAGGGCCCTCACTCTCAGTCTTATTTTCTGGCTGCTCTTTTCTTTTCTGACACAATCTCCACCTCAACTTGTCCAAGGTTGTCTTCTACATTCTTCTATATTTCTCCCTAGAAGATCACATATACCAACTGTTGTGGCTTCAACTACATATCTGTATCCAGCCCAAGTTTCTCTCCTGAGCTCCCATCCAGGATAGCCAGATACCTCCTGGCCATACCTTCTTTCACATCCCATCCCACAGACAACTTAAAATCAGTAGGCCCAGAAACAAAAGGGTATCTGACCAGCTGCCTTAAATAAAAAACATGTAACAACATGAGATTCATTTAGACATTCACTCTGACAAAGGAGGATATTTATCACAAAGACACTGGAAATAATCCCTAACTGTGCAAAAACAACTTTGTCTTACACCTGGAAGCATTCCTAGGTGAAAGCAAGAATCCATACTGGTTTCAGCTGCCCCTGCAAAGCTGCCCTGGGCCACACACCACCATGAGGCTCACTTCACTAGCTGCCGGCTTTGTGCTTAGGGGTCTGGGAGTCAGATGCCTTGAGGTGGACTGAGAAAGGCCCAACCCTGATCGTGTCTGGAGTCCATGAGGTAAGGCCTTGGGAGAGGAGGCGTGGGGAGTGGTGACAAGTCCTCTCTGAAGACCCCATGGCATCTAGGCCATCAGGCCATAGGAACTGATGGCAGCACATGGCCCTTCCACGTGTGCCTCTCACTACACTCTTCTCCAAATCACGTTCATCAAACCTGTCCACATGGAAGACACACTTTCTCACGGACAAGTCACTACAACAGACCTCAGGACCACCACCAGGCTGGCACCAGCCAACAGCACATTACCACTGTGCTCAGCGGCTATTTTCTTCCTCCTCCCTCCATGTTTCTCCCATTCTTCCCATCCCACCCTCTGGCAGGGAGAAAAAAAAAAACAGGAAAGATCTGCCAGATTTGCTTATAAATAATCTTCACAAGAACTGGTGGGACAATTACACATTTAGTAAAAGGAGTTCTAAAACACCCTAGGAGATAGGTGACCCAGTAAGGCAGTCGGGGAGATAGTGCCAGTTTTGGGGACCTGGCCAGAGTGGGGACTGACTGAGGAGTAAGGCATTCAGGGCCTAGACTCTTGTGACAGAGTTAAGAATGGGCAAATAACAGAGAGTGGCTGGCATGTCCTTCAGGGACTACCATGCCTTGTCACCCACAAGGAAGTCTACATTCTTCTCTATCTATACTTCTCCCTGGGGGACTGCCTGCTGTGGCAATAGCAAAGGTACATGATGTCCACACCTTCCTTGTGTGAAAGTCGGGGGTCTTGAGGCCAAGGCAGGAGTGGCAGAGTTCCATGAAAGTTACCCACCTGAGATCCAGGAAAGGGGCTGGCTCTGGTCTCAGGAGTGAGCTCTGACGACACAAGGGTCACAAAAAGAGAGGCCACAGCGTATAATAGCTAAGGACTTACAAGGAACAGGGCTGACTCCCTGGCTGTGTGACCCTGGACAAGTCACTTAAACTCCCAGTGCCTGACTTTCTGCATCTGAAAAATGGCATTAATCATAAAAACTCCTTTGTAAGGTAGTTGTGGAATTAAATGGGCTGATATTTGCAAAGTGCTTAGAAAAAAATGTCTGATACATTGTATTAAATTAAGTAATGCTCACAGGGAAAGGCAGGGCTGAGCATGGGAACACGGGCTAAAAATCCTGGCCAGGAAAGCCCCTGGAATCAGATGGAGGAGACACACAGGAGAGCAGTCCCTAGACACTAGGACTCCAATGATGCCAGGATGAGGGCCAAGGCCCAGCCAGAGGGAAGCACCATTGAACACCTAGGTTGTGCCAGGAACTGTGCTATACATTCCACAGAGACCATCTCATTTCATCCTCACAGTGGATATGATTGCTCTGACCTCCAATTTCTAAATGAAAAAATATGGAGAAGCAGGTGAATTAATCTGCCCAGACTACACAGGTAGAAGATGGTAGAAGTGGTGGGAGCCCATCCTCACCACAGCCAGAACAGAACTGCAGGCCTCAGCCGGGGCTCCAGCAGGCTCCCAGCCTAAAGGAGAACTGGGTGACGGGAAGAAATAAACCAAAGCAGAATCTAGGCAGGCTTCTTAGAGTACCACATCTGAGTCAAGACCAGCCCCAGGAATCAGGCTGCCATGGCCAGAATGGGGCCAGTGCCTCTGGCAACACAGGCAGGGCTTAAAAGACAAAACGAATAGTAGGATCCAGAGTTAAAATGTCCACAGATACATAGGGAGCTCTCTCAGGAGCAGAGACTTAGGGATATATAGAATCAGCGTTTACTCAGTGTTAAAATGGCCTGCTAGACTCTGGGCTAGAGGCCTTATATATCATAACTTACTGAATCCACAAACAAGACGATGAGACAGGTACCAGTGTAATCTCTACTTGATGGATGAGACTATGAGGCTCACAGCGATTGCCACACGTCTAAGGTCACATGGCTAGTAAGTGCTGGAACAGGGATTCAAACCTCAGTCTGACTCCAGAGCCCACACTCTAGATGGTGTCAGAAAAGTCAGAACTCAGAAAAATCTGAGGCTACAAAGCAGGCTAAGGGAAGCAAAGAAGTTTCTTGGTTCTTTTAAGCAGCAAATGCGCCACAGTTTATGGATATGCTAACTGGGGAGAATACTCATCTGATCTCTTTCAGAGAACCCCCATTCATTCACTGGTGGGTGGGAAGGTCACATCCAGTATCATTAATTCTCCCCTCGGTAAAATCTGCAGTTTCATCAGTTCCTAATAGTTATTAACAAAATATGAATGCTTGTATTTGTATATATTTCACTGTAAATACAATCAAATATCATCTTTTTTCTATAACCCTTAATGAGACCATTAATCAAATATGTGGGAGAACAATAAAGTTAGTCCATGATTAAAAATAGGTTTTAAAAGGGAGAAGCTGATTCCATCATCTGTGTCTGTGACAAACCCAAAACCACTACAACTTGTGCCATATTAACTTCAAAATGGGTGACATGTTCAAATGACATCTGACATAAACATTTGCCTAACATCACTCCCAAGACCCCTCTGACAAAGCACAGAAGTAAAAGATAAACCTAAACTAGGAATGAGAACAGAGTGGAGGGCACTACCCTCATCAAATGAGAGATTTCAACACATTGCTGGAGATCAGCACAGTTTTTGATTAAATGAAAACAGAAAGTCTCAAGCAAGACTATGCCAGGAAGGGGCTACAGAGGTGGTGAAGTCAGGCTTTCTGAGTGGGACCTCAGAGAGGCTCTTGACTTAGAGTCATTAAGGAACAATGAACAGAGGACAAATGAAAGGTCAGTGCAGTGGACACTGTCTCAGCCAGCACCCCCACCTGCTACCTACTAGCATCCACCCCCCATGCAAAACTTGGTGTGGGAGAATTAAAGGCTTCCATGCTGGAACCCCCAGAATAAAGGTCACCTCCTTTTGCTGACAGTTGGAAAACTGCACCCTGCACACCTGTAGTCCCCACCCTGTCATCCTGCAATGTGAGCAACCTGCTGTGTCTTGCCCAGGCCACTTGGCTCTCCCAGGCAGACTCCCCTCAGGAGAAAAGCCAGGGGGGAAAAATCACAACACCTACAAGCCACCAGGCATATGAGTTAAGCCAACAGAATGGAAGGAAAACCAAGGTAATAAAGGACAATGACTTTAGAAGAAAAAGACAAAAACTTAGAAAAAACCCTCTACTTAGACACTGTTAAATGAAATGCAACAGACTGAAAAAACGTTTTGTAAAACAAATATCTGATAAGATAAAAAAGAGACCTGTATGTAAAATATAAAGAACTGTTACAACTCAACAATAGAAAGTCAACAACCACCCAATTGTGATGGTCAATATTGAGTGTCAATACTGACTGGATTGAAGGATACAAAGTGTTGATCCTGAGTGTGTCTGTGAGGGTGCCGCCAAAGGAGATGAACATTTGAGTCAGGGGGCTGGGAACGGCAGACCCACCCTTAATCTGGGTGGACACCACGTAATCAGCTGCCAATTCAGCCAGAATATAAAGCAGGAAGAAAAACATGAAAAGACTAGACTGGCCTAGCTTCCCAGCCTACATCTTTCTCTCGTGCTGGATGCTTCATGTCCTCAAACATCGGACTCCAAGTTCTTCAGTTCTGGAACTCAGATTGGCTCTCAGCTTGCTCCTCAGCTTGAAGACAGCCTGTTGTGGGACCTTGTGATCATGTGAGTTAATACTTAATAAACTCCCCTTTATATCTATATCTATCTGCCTATATAATAGAAGATATATATGTACATACATATGTGTGTGTGTGTGTGTGTGTGTGTGTGTGTGTGTATACCTCCTATTGGTTCCATTTCTCTAGAGAACCCTGACTAATACACTGTTTTTTAAAGTGTATTATGTCTGTAATCTCAGCACTTTGGGAGGCAGAGGCAGGAGGACTGCTAGAGCCCAAGAGTTTGAAACCAGCTTGGGCAATATAGTGCAACCCTGTCTCTACAGAAAATTAGAAAACAAACAAACAAACAAACAAATGAAAAACCACTTAGCCAGGCATGGTGGGGCTTGCCTGTAGTCCCAACTACTCAGGAAGCTGAGGCAAGGGGATCAGTTGAGCCGAGGAGTTCAAGACTGCAGTGTGCTGTGATCACACCACTACACTCCAGCCTGGATGACAGAACGAAGACTGTTTCAAAAAAAAAAAGTGAATGAAAGATTCATTCAGACACTTTACCAGGAGGATGCATGGATGGCAAGTGAACACAGGGGAAGGTGCTCTATGTCATTAGTCAGTAGGGAAAAGTAAACTAAACTACAATGGACACCACATCTAGTTCAATGATCCCAAAAAGCACACACAACTGACAATACCAGGTGCTGTGGAAGATCAGAAAAGCCATTTAGGAAAGCAGCCGGGCAGCTTCCCATCAAGTTAGGCACACACTTAACCTGCCCAGCAATCCCACTGGTAGGCCCAGCAATCCCACTGGGTAGGTATTTACAATATAAACATAAGTCCACACAAAAGCTGTATGTGCATGTTTATGGCAACTTCATCCTCTATTTCCCCAGACTAGAAACAACCCGGATTTCCACCAACTGGTGAGAGGATGAACAAATCATGGTACATCAATATAATCCAATACTACTCAGCAATAAAAACCAGAACGATGTAATGACACATACATCAGTGTACATGAATGTCAAAAGTTTTATATTAAGTGAAAGAAATCACACAAGAAAGTATTATGATATTATTTACATGGCATTCTGGAAAAAGCAAACATGATAGAGGCAGAAATTAGATCCCTGGTTGCCAAGGACTGGGAACAGGAGGCAAACTGGCTACAAAGGGGCACAGAGAACTTTTGGGGTTGACAGACAAGGTCTCCACATGAGAACACTCATTTTTTCAAAATCACCAAATTGTTCACTAAAACAGGTGATTTTTATTGGATGTAATTAAAGCTCTATAAATATGACTAAGGAAAAAAGGAAAGAGTCCAATCATGGAAAATTGCAAAGGAGGTCCTATAATAACAGCTGTGCAGAAGACTAAAGAACAACTAGTTCAAACTGGAGTAGGACAAGGGCTCCTGGAGGGAAGCCTCTGGGGAAAAATAAAAGCAATAACAAATATAACAGAAATCAAAATGTAATATATACAGAGTATAAAGCAATCAATGGATTAAAAGAAAAGAAAATCTACAGGTCTTAGGAGGCATATTCTCTTTTGAATGGCCCAGGGTTACTAGGGAATGAAGCACAATTCTGGCACAGTACTTGACTTGACTATGCATAACAGTTACGTAGCTGTAATAAGTGTTGTTTGATGGTTTTCAACTTTAAGAGTCCACCTAAGGAAAACTGTGATGAGTCTGGTTGTAGCTCTAGAGTGTCAGAACATGAAACTCATTAATTTGGCAGTGTAAAAGTGTAATCAACGGAAGGTGGGCCACAGAGAACTGGAAGGAAAGGATAGGAAGTGAGCAGTCACAAGATACCATACAAAGCTGGTGAAACAAGAAGTTTGGGCTTTGATGTGCTAAATAAAATTCTAAAGGTAACCAGTAGAAAAAACAGTTTAAAGAGTTTACCTTTGGGGAGGGGACTAAGGTCAAGGATTTTCTTCCTAAGCTCTCCTGTATTATTTAATTATCATGTACAAGATTACTTTAAAAAAAATTAGTAGGTGACATATTACGAATTGTAAACCTTGTAAAAATTAAATTTTGAAGTTGAGTAAATACTCAAATATGCCAAATTTTTATAACATTATAACCTGCTTATAACCTAACAGTGTCAACATTTATAAATAACAAGCAGTTTTCACATGACCACTAGGTGCTTCTGTATTTATTTATTTATTTATTTTTGAGACAGAGTCTTGCTCTGTCACCCAGGCTGGAGCGCAATGGCATGATCTCAGCTTACTGCAACCTCCGCCTCCCAGGTTCAAGTAATTCTCCTGCCTCAGCTTCCTGAGGGGTTGGGATCACAGGCACCCATCACCATGTCTGGCTAATTTTTGCATTTTTAGTAGAGACAGGGTTTCTCCATGTTGGCCAGGCTGGTCTCCAAATTCTGACCTCAGATGATCTACCCACCTTGAATCCCAAAGTGCTGGGATTATAGACATGAGCCACCACCCAGTCCAAATTCTATACTTTTTGATGGAGTAATCATGTGAAAATCACGACCAACTGGACTTTAGGGAAACAGCTCTCCTATGGGAGAGCTGTTAAGGCTTGAATCAAATGCCCTGGTAGCAGAGGGAGGGAGTATTAGCACTGAGGGAGTCAGAAAAGCTCATGGCTGGAGGGGAACTCTGCCAGGGGAACTCACTGTCCAAAACTCTCCCTGGAACAAGACCAACTGCAGTGAAACAGGAACGAAAAACAGGAAGGAGAAAAACACAAAAAGAGAAAGGAATCGAGGAAAGAAGAAGAAAAACTGAAGAAAAAGAGGGAGGAGGAGGAATGAAGGGATGAAGGGAAAATGGGAAAGGAAGAATGGAGAGCCCTCTAAGTGCCGGACTGTGCTGAAAAGGTTCCACAGTGAGTCAGACAGGAACATAAATTACCACAATTCAAGGCCACAAAGGACAACTGGACTTTCCTGCTTTATTTCCCAAGGTTGCAGTCCTAATAGACACTGCCTAGGTCTAAGCCTTCTGGGAGCTGCCAGTGGACTGAGGTATCTTTAGTTCTTTCTTGGATGATCGTGGTGGTGGTGATGATGATGATGATGATGATGGTGTTGGAAGAAGGGAAAGGGCTGATAAGAAAGGATAAAGGAGGGAGGAAGAGAAAGGAAGAGACAACAGTGATTGGCAGTTCATAAAGTACATCTACATTCATTTATTCACCAAAATTAAAGTATGTTTTAGGAAATGCAGCAGTGAACAAACAAACATGCTCTTACTTTCATGGTGCTTACCTTCTATAGGAGAGAGATTGTAAAGAAATCTTAGTAAGTCAGATGATGATAAATCCCGTGAAAAAGCATGAATGAGGATAAAGGTAGGGAGTATTTGGAGGGGATGTCTCAGCAGGCCTGTCTGATAAGCTGGCATGGAATAAAGACAGGAATGAGGTGAGGGAGCACACTCTGCAGGTATCTAGGGGAGGAGGGTCCCAGGCAGAAGGAAGTAAATGGGTAAAGACCCTGAGTCAGGAACACCATGGGATACCTGAGAACAGGAAGGTGGCCCAGGGGGAGCAGAAGGAGCCTGGGGAGGAATGGGAGAAGAAACAGTGAGAGAGGACACGGGTGGGAGGCTAGGTCCCAGCCTTAAGGGAAGGTAAAGAGTGGAATTTTTTTTTTCTGTGTGGGATGGGAAAGCAATGTAGGGACTCAGTAGAGGTGGCTCCCCAGACCCTCACATGGAGTGTCTGGTAGGCTGTATTGCTCTGATGCCATGAGGGAGAGCATGGCAGAGAGCGCCAAACCCTTCAAGCATCTTCTACTGTACTAGAATCAAGTTTGGTAACTGCATGGGATATTTGCACTTTCTTATGTAAGGGCAACTCATTTTGGTAATTTGAAATAAATACCTGCTAGAGCTGTATGTGCGGAGACAGGGAGGAAGCAGGGTGGGTCCTGGAAGAAATGAACATGAAGGCCTCCCAAAGGCCCCAGAATCCCTGGCTACACAAACCACAAAGGAGGAAAGGATCACTGTGGACAAATGGTGTCTCCCATAAAGTCGGTATACGCATGTATGTACTCACTGAATAAGCAGAAGCAATTCATCTTTCTCAGCTTTCAGGTCATACTAGTTTCTATAGAATAACAACTCATTTACAGTCACTACTATTTCATTAAATCCTCAAACTACCATCTGCTTGGAAAACATGTAGACTTAGGGTCAGGAAGATGATGCAAATTTCCCAAAACCTTCCCTCTCCAGCCCTAGCACTACGTAGCTATGCACAATTAGAACCAGCTGTCAATGCAAAGCAGCAGACAACTGCAACCCTGCGAACCGTCTCTCATCCACGTGACAGAAAAAGAACCCGATTAGCAGACTGAGAGCAGCTGCCAGCAGCTCTGCTCACAAGATTAACAAGCTGGTGCTAGGCCCACAGGGCCACATGTTTATTCCACTCTTACACTGGGAACTATGTTAAATTATCTTTCTCCATATTCTTGGGAAATGATTTTTTCCAAATACATCATTTAGATGTTCTCTTAAAAAAACAAAAAACAACAAAAAAAACTTTGCTTTTTTTTTTTTGTTAGGGATCTAATACATGTTCATTATAGAAAACCTGGACAATACAGAAAGCCCAATGAAGAACTTTTTTTTTTTTTTAATGTGAATGCCTTTTTTTTTTTTTTTTTTTTTTTTTGAGACTAAGTCTCTCTCTGTTGCCCAGGCTGGAGTGCAGTGGTGTGATCTCGGCTCACTGCAACCTCCACCTCCAGGGTTCAAGCGATTCTCCTGCCTCAGCTTCTTGAGTAGCTGGGATTACAGGTGACCACCACCATGCCCAGCTAATTTTTGTATTTTTAGCAGAGACAGGGTTTCACTATGTTGGCCAGGCTGGTCTCGAACTCTTGACCTCAAGTGATCCACCTGCCTCAGACTCCCAAAGTGCTAGGATAACAAGTATGAGCCACCATGCCTGGCTGATAGGGTCTTATATTGCTTAGGCTGGCCTTAAACTCCTGGGCTCAAGCAATCCTCCTGCCTAAGCCTCCTGAGCAGCTGGAACTACAGGCAGATGCCACTAGACCTAGGCTCCAAGAAGAAAATTTAAATCACCTATTAGCCTTAACACTCAGAGAAAACTAAAGTTTACATTTTAGTTGATAATAATGATAATAAAAATAATAACATTTACTGAGGACTTTTGTGTCAGGCACAATGTCAATCATTTTACATACATTTATCCATTGCTCCCTGAATTCTCACCACACCCCTCTGAGATAGGTACTATTATTGTCCCATTTTACAGATGAAGAAGTAGAGGCACAGCTGGAGATGTTCAGCAATTTGCTCAAATCCTCGTACGTGTTCAATGTGAGAGCCAGGATTAAACCCAGGCCTGTGGCCTCTAGAGCCTGGACCCTCAGCCACAGAGCACATCCATGTCCAGGACAGTGGCTATGCCCACACTCACAGGTGCAGGGGCACACACAGGCACAAACACTTGCTCTCAATTGAGCTCATACTATAGCTGTGGTTTCATAATCAGCTTTTGTCCTTATTACAAACATTTTCTCACATCTGCCCACGCTTCCTTTTTAGAATTCCTGTGACACAAATACATGACATCTCCCAGAAACAATTCATCACATTCATCCTCCTTTGTTTTTGCTCTGAGTTTTTGAAGAAAATTTTAGCTTGTCCCTTAATTTATTACTTTGGTTTCTGCAATCTCTAACTTGTTGCTCACTTTTCTCACTGCAATTCATGTTTCTCAGCACAATTCAATCATTCTTAGTGTTGATCCTCATGTGCTGCAGGGTCATCCTGACCACTTCTGGGAATACAAAATGAAATTTCTGGAAGTACCTGCTGCACAGGAAGGTGCAGGCTCTGACCTTGTCTTTGCACTGCCTTCTATTTTTGACTGAAACTTTTCTATATCTGATGAGCATGCTAAAAACCCTGTAAGAAACAAAAAAAAAGTTAACCCAATGGTTCCAGGACCACATGGTTTTACCAGTGAGTTCTCTCAGGCTTTTAAAGAATACATAACTCTTATGGCAAATAATTTATACTGGGGCACAAAAAGTGATGGGGAAAAAAAATCCCCAAACTTAACAGGTTTGGCTAAAAAATATAGGAATCAGCTAATGTTGACAATCGAAGAAGTAGCCGGGCACGGTGGCTCACGCCTGTAATCTCAGCACTCTGGGAGACTAAGGCAGGCCGATCACAAGGTCAGGAGTTCGAGGCCAGCCTGGCCAATATGGTGAAACCCCATCTGTACTAAAAATACAAGTATTAGCCAGGTGGTGGCAGATGCCTGTAGTCCCAGCTACTCAGGAGGCTGAGGCAGGAGAACCACTTGAGCCCTGGAGGTTGCAGTGAGCTGAGATTGCACCACTGCACTCCAGCCTGGGTGACAGAGTGAGACTCCATCTCAAAAAAAAAAAAAAAAAAAAAAGTCAAAGCAGCATATTAATAATTCAAAGATAAAAAAGTGATATGATCGTCTCAAAAAATATTGAAATGGTAACTAGCAAAAAAAAATTTGAGATTTTTAAAAAAAGAGAAAAAGAACTTATAAGCTTAGTAATATCTGTCTCAAACCAACAGCCCTCATTATACAACTGGGGGAAACACTACAGGAATTTGAATTAAAATTAGAAACAACAAAACCCCCATGACACACACTTACCTATGTAACAAACCTGCACATCCCGCACATGTACCCTTGAACTCAAAAGTTAAAAATAGGCCGGGCGCGGTGGCTCACGCCTGTAATCCCAGCACTTTGGGAGGCCGAGGCAGGTGGATCACGAGGTCAAGAGATCGAGACCATCCTGGTCAACGTGGTGAAACCCCGTCTCTACTAAAAATACAAAAATTAGCTG